>JZKD02S0284884.1:701888-750276 GCA_000966675.3 Picea glauca | reverse complement strand
GTGTTGATCACATTCTTATTCTTTGGTCTTGGAACCAATTCCCAAGTGTCATTTTTCTCTATTTGATCCAATTCTTCATCCATGGCCTTATTCCAAAATTCATCCTTTTTGGCTTATTCAAAATAGTTTTGTTCAATTGTAGATAAGAGTGCTAGGTGTGTTTGTTCTAGTGAACAAATTCTTCTTCTAGTCTCAACTGTTGCATCTTTTTTTTCGATAATCTGATCTGAAGGATGATTCTTTGGTACTCGTCTGCTAGGTGTGTTTGGAGACACTTGCTGAACTTTCTCTTATGCTTCTGTTGGATTCTCTTCATATTCCTCTTCTACTTATTTTTCATCTTCTGCTTCCTTTTCGAAACGCTGTTCAATTGATTCATTTTCTTCTTCCTTTGATTTTGGTCAGCATGTTTCATGAATTGTTATGTTGATACTTTCCACAACTTTGTTTAATCTCAGATTGTAACACTTGTATTCTTTTCTTGTACTTGAGTAACCAACAAGTAATCCTTTGTCCACACAAGAGTCAAACTTTCCCATTCTACCATCTTCTCTTTTGATGTAGCATTTGCTTCCAAAAAATATGAAGTTCTTCACATTTGTTGGTCTTCCTTTCCATAGCTCGTAGTGAGTTTTGTCAGTGTTGTTTATAAGAATTAACATGTTTTGAATGTGAAATGATGTATGCATTGCCTGTGTCCAAAATATATCTGTCAATTTGGAATCCATTAGCATTGTTCGAGCCATTCCTGTACTGTCTTGTTCTTTCTTTCAACAACTCCATTCTGTTGAGGTGTCCTAGCAACGAAGAATTGCCTTTTTATTCCATGACTACTGTAGTAGTACATAAATTACTTTGAAGTGAACTCTCCTCCATTATCTTATCTAAAGAATTTGATTTTTGAATCCATTTCATTTTCAACCATTTTCTTGTAGATATTAAAGTTTTCAAAATCTTATGACTTATTCTTGAGAAAGAAAACTACAGTCATTCTTGGATAATCATCAACTAATAACATAAAGTATTTCTCACCTTTTAAACCCTTTGTTGTAGTTGGTCCAACTAGATCAATGTGCACAATTTATAGTGGTCTTATTGTTGAATATTCCTTTGATTTGAACCTGGTCTTTGTTTTCTTTCCTTGTTGACAATTCTTTCATAAAGTGTTGGTTGGTTTCGTGATCTAGGGCATTTCTCTAACTACTTCTCTTTTGCTGACTTTGAAAAGGTTATCAAAATGTATGTGACCCATTCTTTTGTGCCATAGAAAAATTTCATCTTCCTTTCCTAGATAACACTTTTCATTTCCAATTTCACTTAACACATATATGTTGCTTGAAGTTCTTGCAGTTGTAGAAATCAATTTTCCTTAACCTTATTTTCTTATCTCGCACTTTTGTGAATCTAAAGTAACTTTATGACCTTGGTCACACATTTGACTCACACTTAGACTATTATTTTTCATATCTTCTACTAGTAGAACATTTTTTGCCTTTGTATTCTTGTTCCCAATTCTGACTGTGCCTTTTCCAATGATTTTAGTTGAATCATCATTTCTGAAGGAGACTAATCCATCTCTTTTATTTATTAATGTAAGAAAACTGTCTCTATCACCTGTCATGTGTTTTGAAAAGCCACTGTCAACATACCAACCACGTTTCTTCTGCTTAGCTTTTAGAGTGAGTGTGCATTCTTCATTGCTATACTGATTCTTCTTTCTTATCCATGTCCTTTTCTGAGGTTCATTTTTGTGACTGTTGTTATTCTGTTGCGGTTCTCTAGGAAGGACTATCATTTTGCAATCTTTAGCCATGTGTCCAAAGTTGTTACATTTATAACATTCCACTTGAACGCTCAAAGATTCAAACCTGCTATAACTTCTTATTTGTGTTTCACTAGAATTTCTTGGATACCCCTTTTGTGTATGACTTTCAAAGTTGTTTATGTTCCTGTTGTTATATCTGCAATTCACAGCTTTATGTCCAAAATTATTACATGCATAACATAAACCAAAAAATATAGCTTGATACCTGGGAGTTGAATATCTTATGAAAGGAGGTTCTCTTATGAATACTTCTTATTCTTGAGGCCTATCTGTCTGTTGTTGCTTCTGAAATCTGAATCTTCTCGGTGGAGGAGTGTCTCTGTAATCTTCCTTGTATATCTTCCTATCCCCTTAGATTGTTTCTGCATAGCTTTTTGGATATGTTTCTTTCTCTGTTGTTCTGGAGCTTGATCCCTTTTCTGTCTAATTGTATCCAATTCCAAACTTGTCAAGATGAGATTTTTGACTGTTGATAATGTCATCCAAAACTTTTGAGCTATTCTGCATATTTTTCTTTTGAATATCCTTTCTTAATGTGACAATCTCTACTTCCAAATTTTCAATGATCCTAACCTTTTCTTCTAGCTATTCTTTGAGTGCTTCTTCAATTCTTTTATATTTTTCTATTTGAACCTTCAAATTTGTAATCATTTGTTCTAGTTCTTGAGTGTCTTATTTCTTGTCTAGTTCCGCTTGTAGTTTCTTGTTTTTCTTCTTTTCTCTTGTGATAAATTCTATGGCACACATCAATTCTTCTCGTTAGTCAACTTTTGCCTCTTCAATTTCTTCTTCGGCTTGTTCATATTCTTCTTTGGCTTCTTCATATTCTTCTTCAGAGTCTTCTTTATCAAATTATTCCACTACCATGAATATAACTCTTCATGTCTCACTATCACTGACTTCATCTTCATCTGATGATGAGATGTCTTCTTTGGTGCATAATCTTTTCTTGAAAACTTTCTTTGCAGTTCTTTTTCCTTTATATGTTTGTTTTCCTTTTGAGTAACCTTCATCATTTCTCTTTTTCTTATGAGGACATTTGTTAGCAAAATGACCAATACCATCACAATTAAAATAAATTAAAGGAACATTACCTCTATACCTACTGTCATTTCCCTTGTTTAGTCTTTTGACAAAGTTGGCCACTTCTTCATCATCTTCTGAGACGTCAATGTTGTTGCTATTTTCTTCTTGTTGCTTTTCCTTTTTCTTTGATCTTTTGGATGCTTTGAAAGATGCTTCTTTTACATATGGATTTTCTTGTTCATTTCTAATTTCATATGCTGTGAAGATTCCATGCAGATTGTCCATGCTTATTGAGTTTAGATCTGATCTTTCTTCTAGTGTTGATATCTTAGGGTCAAACCTCATAGGAAGAGATCTTAGTACCTTTCAAACAATTACAGACTCTTCGATTTCTTCTCCCAATCCTATGATTGAATTCAATGTTTCATCGACTCGTAAGAAGTAGGATGCAATATTATCATCTTCCTTCATCTTTAGTTGTTCGAACTGACCTTTATAAGTTTGAATCTTTGTTGCTTTGACTTTTGAATTTCCTTCATAAATATTTCGAAGCCTATCCCAAATCTCTTTAGCATATTTACAATGTGCAACTTTGGTGAATATCGTTTCACTGAGACCATTTAGAAGTGCATTTGTGGATTTGGAATTATTCTGACCGAGTTTCACTGCTTTGTCATTTGTTGGTGGAACTGCTGGTGCTATGTATCCATCTACAATTGATTCCCAAATTTCAAATCCCTGTGCCTGTATATATGTCTTCATCCTTATGCTCCAAAAAGCATACTTTTTTCCATCAAACTGTGGTATTCCATTTTTATACAAGTTGTTGCTCTCCATGATCTACCTTTCAGTGCTTAAACTAATTTCTGAAGGAACCTGCTCTGATATCAATTGTTGGATTACTGAGAGGGGGGGTGAATCAGTAATAGAGCAATTATAATCCTTTTTAAACCAAATAATCTAAGTGTTATATCAATGTAGAATTATCATCCAATAATGAGCAATGAACAAATGAACAATCATACACATACACAGTACACCAGTGTTTTACGTGGAAACCCAAAGTGGGAGAAAACCACAAAATTCTTTTTCTTATATGTCTTGAAGAATTACATTCATTTGAAGAACCAACTTCCTTTGTTTTCCAGCTGCAACTGGAAGGAGGCTCCAACACCCTAGTTTCTTAGGCTACAACCCAAAGGAATCTCCAACTCCCCAATTTTCTGGCTACAACCAAAAGGAGGCTACAACCCCCTATGTTCTCCAACTACAATCAGAAGGTGGCTACAACCACTTGTCCTTGACCCATCCAACTGCCATGAAGTAGAAGTAGAATGGTGGAGCCACTGTCACACTATCGCTGTGTGATATACCGTTGTAAACCTGAACCATGCATCAACCTATAATCAACCTGTACCATAAACAAGTGCATCAACCATGCACCAACCTATACCAAAAAACCTGTAATCAAACTATACCATAAAAAGTGAAACCAACCATGTACCAAGTATGTACCAATCGTGTGTCAACTATGCATCAACTATGACTCATTAATATGTACCAACATCATCAACTATACACCTCATGTATGTGCCAACTCATCAACTACTTGTCTCAACCATGTACCCAACATGTACCTTAACCAAAATCCCTCATCAATTTCATCATCCAAATATGATTTGTAACTGTGTAATATACCTAGTGTATATGATCACATACCTACAAACCTTCCTTAACTTTCACAAGAAGGGACTAGCATTTTCATCAAACGTTTCTTTAGTCTCACATGACTAGTTTTGGATTGGTCAACAACCCTAACTTGAAATAATCATAACTTTGTACCTGTAATGACTAAATATTTGAAACTGATACACAATGTTATTCAGTTTGTTTTGTGCAATTCCTCCAGGTTTCACTACTTGGAGCCTCTCAGAAAAGGCTTTATAGAAAAAATGGCATACCTTTCTGAATTCTGGCTTATTCTAGAGAGCGAACTTGTAGAGAGTGCCCCAGACAGAATATTTTTTGAATCGATTTTAAACTGTTACACAACATACTACAGAATTTACTCTATCCAACACATTTTTTCTTACTAAATTTGGATATTTTATGAAGAATTTATTACGTTTGTACCCAAAACACCTATTTTAGACTAGTTTCAGGACTAGCCACAAACCTTATTCTCCACGGAGTGTAACTCAAAAAATACAATGAAACATAAGCTGAATTTTCTACCACAGATACTTGGATATGTTTCCTGAATAGAATAGAAGTTTCACGGTCTAAATCATTCTAGAAAAAACATTATTTCTAAAATGGTGAGATGACATGTAAATAACATACCTTAGAAAGCATCATCAAAAGAATTTATCCTTCCTGGAATTCCAACCTTCTTTTCTTCACCTTCCCTCAGAAATTCGGCTTAAATATACTTTGGTTACCTCAGAAAAATAAAGATATTCAATATTCTCAAGTGTGATCTAAAATGAGATATCCTTGCCTCTTATTTATACTCTCCAAGTAGCTTTCTTAAAAACATCTTCTAGGTCACTTTGCCCACTTTCCTTATTTTAGGGTTAACCCACTTCTAATTTATCTATTAAATTTATTATTGAAATAATTTATTTTGTGTTCACTTTGAATTATAGTACACTCATATCTTCACTTTATTATTTACCTTTTAAAATCTCTTAAACCACTTTGACTACTTTGACCTTTTGGGGCTTCTAGATGACATACGAGGGTCCTCCAACTTCGTAAGGCCATAACTTTCAAACCGTGAGGAGTTATGTGATGTTCCACATACCACCAGAAGTGGAATGACATGTAATATCCATATATAATAGTGTTACCTATAAATATATCAAAACTCATACCATTATCCATCAAACAAACTTGGGTCCATTACCCAAACCTGGGTTCTCCAACTTCTTATGGCCATAACTTTCTAACCGTGAGGAGTTATGCGGCGTTCCACATACCACCAGAAATGGCATGACAAGCACTATCCATATTGGATAGTTTAAATGAAAAATTCACTGGCCTTAATCTCATTATTCCACAAATAATCATGGGTTCTCTAACCATACTTCTAGGATAACTCAATCCGCAAAGCATCTTCCCGCGAGGGATTTCACCATAAGGGGACCACTTTGGAGTTCATCCTTTGTGATATCGGGCTTTCTTAAAGGGTTGACTTCAATGAAAAACAACCTTAATCAAAAGTAATATGGATTCAGATATATGGTGAATTTACCTATGTCATTTAAAGTGCAATTGAAGAACAAGAGAGGTTGATTTCATGCACCTATATTTGGGATTTCATGTAAATTTGAAGGAGAAATTATCTTAGGGTAAAATGCACACACTAGTTGGAATTTTGACCCAAATTGTGTGGTTCAACTTGAAAAAGGTGTAATTCATGATTTTAGACCTATGCATAACCTTATATTGAGATTTTCATACAAAAAACTACCTAATGTACATAAAGTCTAACAATTTCCTTGTAAAACCAAAGGACCAAATTGTTAAAGTTGGTTATATGAAATTGCACACCCAAAGTTGGCTAAGACTCTATAATTTAAGATTTAAGTTGTAAATTGTGGATTGCAATATTGTTAACATGTTTATGCAATTAGGAGTGCATTTACATTGCAAAAGGGATGATTTATACACACAAAGATTCATGAGTTTTTGATGAATCATAGGATGGTGGGATATGAGAGAAATCAAGGTCAAATATGACTTCTAACCAACCAATGATACATAGAAAATTTCATAAAACCTAACAACACATAATTAACCCATGTAAGAAAATACTTTAAAGAGAATAAATTGAGAATATAGAGTTTGTCCACCTCCAAATTGATTGGTTCAAGTCGGAGAGTGTAATTTATGTTTTTACATCTACATATAATTGTTTTTGTGCATTTAGAGAAATAAAACCCTTTTGTTGTGGAAAAATACAAAAAAATGTCTTATAGAATGAAGAGGTCAATATTACAGGATATATTACAAGCCACAGGGTTCTAGAAAATTTGTACATATGTTTATACCTTTGTTTGTGCAATTGGAAAATTAAACCCTTTGTTGTGAAAAAAGACCAAAAATTGTCTTGTAGGACATAGAGGGAAAATTTTGCACTGTTGTAAATGTTTCCTTGGTGAAAAATGCATGCCAGGATACACTAAAATGCACGTCGAAATCTCAAAAATTTAAATGGTTCAAATTGTAAATGATTTGTTAAGTCATTTTACATAAGCCTATATACTTAGTTTTTCATTTTTAGCCATAAAAGACTATTTTATGCAAAAATAGGTAGGGGATGCCAAGTAAAACCCTAGAAATGCACAACCCATTTGTAAAAAGTAAACCAAGGTTGTATTATACCTTAGATTTGAATTATGGAAGTTTTTGGGGGTGTGGTTTATCATTTTAGACCTAGTCATGTTGTTATTTTTGTAGTTAGAAGTTTGAAAAGGGTTGTTGTGCAAAAGAGGCAAAGTTTTCCTTGTAATTTGGAAGGTCAAAATTGTACTATGTGACCAAATTGAAATGCATGTCCAATCTTCCTTGTAACTCCAAAAATTGTTTTATAATTTCTAAGGTGGATTTAGATATATTGTGAATTTACCTATGTCATTTAAAGTGAAATTGAAGAACAATACAGGTTCCTTTCATGCACATAGATTTGAGATTTCATGTAAGTTTGAAGGCAAAACTGTCTTAGAGTAAAATGCACGCCCTAGTCTCAATTTTGACCCAAATTGAGTGGTTCAACTTGTAGAAAGTGAAATTTGTGGTTTTACACATGTATACAACCTTAGATTGACATTTTTAGACAAACACCTACCTGATGTGCATAAAGGATAACAATTGCGTTGTAAAACCAAAGGGCCAAATTGTTAAAGTTGGCTATGTGAAAATGCATGCCCAGAGTTGGATAAGCCTCTATAATTTATGATTTAAGTTGTAAATTGTTGATTACAATATTTTTAACATGTTTGTACAATTAGGAGTGCATTTACACTCCAAAAAAGATGATTTATATGCACAAAGATACATGACTTTTTGATGAATCAAAGGATGGTGGGTTATGAGAGAAATCAAGTTCAAATATGACTTGTAACTAACCAATGATACATAGAAAATGGCATAAAACTTAACAACACATAATTAACCTGTTAGCACTTTATAAATTTTGTCGGGCTGAATAGACAAACGACAGAGTCAACTGTTTCAACCATCTTTAGAGCTGAGGCACTAGCCTACTCAACTCAAAGAGGGATCTCTCGTGTCACTGGGTATACATATGGGACTCACTGGCTAGTTTCGGTTTGTTTGGGAGTTTTTATAAAATTGCTAGCAAGGAAGGAGAGGAACACTTTGGGCTATGGATTCGGAAATAAATAATACATCGTTAGACCTAAAGACTACTTAGAGAAGAAAGGCTAAATTAGGTAGTGAGCCTGAGTTTATATGAAATTTTTTGCATGGCGTCAGAAGAAAAAGAAACACATAACTACATCAGAGCATTACAGAAATGAAATTGGACATAATTCAGAAAGAGATAAATGTGATCTAAATTGTTAAGACGAGAGCATCGAATGATGAATTATGGACCTTTAATTCTTCAATTTAGACAAGAAGAAGTGTGAATGAAAATATAATCTCACAGGAAACACATACTATGAAAAGAGACAAGACTCATATCACTGCCAGTTAGAATCTTTTCATAAACAATCTAAAATCCGGCTCTGCATTCATATATTCATAATAACCCCAAAATTTACAAAGGTCTTCCTGCACATAGGGAAGGCTCTCCCCTCTTTATTATTTTCTTAGATAATATATATAGAGAATATTTCTTCATGGAATACAAAATATTCAGACTTCTCGTCATTCTAGCATTAGAGGTCAGTTACAAACCAGAAATGATTTGTAATAACTGTTACCCTTCTTTAGAGGGACCGTTAGAAATAGGTTCATCACATTTAGATACCAACTACAAAACTTGATGGAAGGTACTTATCTTTACTTGATAATTTAATTTAACTTAGCGATCTCATCCTTTAGAGTATCCAACCAGACCAATTGATTCTCTCCAACACTTTCATTCATTTCAACTATGACTTCGTTCTTCTGTCATTTGGTCCATTTCTGTTTTACAGCTTGCCTGTTGATGACTAGATCCTTCATAATGGGATTAATCTTGACTTCTAATCCAAAATCTATAACAAGTTATGTATGGAACTTTGTCACCAATATACATGCAATTGCCCGTTCTTTACTACTCGTAGGTAAACTTGCCACGTTGTCTGAATAACCGGTTTCACTGGACGTAGCTTGGTCCATGTATCCTAGTTTCATAGACACTGAAACATTCTTACAGAGATCAAAGAGTTTAGCGAATTGTAAATTACATCTCTCATGGGTAAAAATAATGCCTTCATACTTGGGTAATTATAGAGTTCCAATCATGAAATGCTGACAAATTTGTTGATAGGTATGTTGATTTACCATGCTTGGCCAATCCATTTCAAATGATTATTATTCGAGTTTGTTAAATGGCGGCATTCACCTAACATTATACAATTGTGAAGTACCGAACGAGTGAGATCGAGTGACTTTGACTAGCTGCCACAAACACCCTACGAGTGTTTGATTTGACGTATAAGAACACGTGATATCGAGGTTTTTGCGAAAGTAGTTTTAGGCAACCCGCCTTTCACCCCGACGTGCCTCTAGGAGTGACATGCATCCATATTGAAAACCACAATGGTTTCCCCGGTCCGCCTTTATATAGTTAAGTCCCATGCAAGTTTTCCACCCGATACGGGCTCCAACCATTGATATGGGTCGTTTTATAATCAACGTCTATAGAGATTTACCTTTTTGTGCCTCTGCTATACTTGCCTTTACGCCGCTAGGCATGTCCCAGTTCTCTAAATTATTAGTTTTCCAAACTATCAAGCTCCCATAATGATGTAACTTCTACTAACTTCTCAAGACCTGGATCTTGTCTGAAAAAATGTTACGGTGACAACATAGGCTCCAATTGGGGATGATATCCTCCCTGTGAGGTAGAAAAGAACTCGTAGACCCGGTGCCTAATCCATTGGGTTGATCCCAAACATGTGCATGGGCCTCGTTCTTACCTTCTCACTAGTGTCTATTGCAGTCCAAACTCTGCACGTCGTTCTCAACTGAACACTGGATATACCACTGAAAAGTGACTGTACACAATACTGGAAATAAAAACCGAAAGTGCTTGTCTAACAATCTTATTTTCACACTCTTATCTACTCTAACTACTGAAATGAGCCATTAATCAAGTGAAATCAAAATTCCAATGTAACCATGTGAGAATTTTATCCATTGTTTGTTTGTCTTTCACAAACTTTCTCCAGATCTCACTGACTGATATTTCATTTAAAATTCATCCATGATTTTCAAAAAAGTAAAAACATTTGGACTATTTGTTTATTTTAATAAGATTGCAAATGGATCTTTCATAATATGTGTAAAACAATCATCATGTGTCACTCCTTCACCTGCATTTTTTTTTTTAGGTGATTCAACTTTTCGACTTTTGAAAATCTGACAGGGTTGTTGAGAATTTCGGTGGAAAAGATTTTTTGAATCATAAAGCAACCAAGGCTGGGAAGCATTATCTGGTGTGAAAATATTCATATCTGTTACAGACATTGATTCGTTGAAATCCACTGTTATTGGTAGATTCCGATCGTAAACCTTTCTCATATAATGAGCCTCGAGATCATGAATCATGTGAGACAACGGTTTCTTTTCAGGACTCAAGATAGAAAAACAAGATTCTTCCACAAGGATTGGCTCGCTGTTTGGATTTTTCATGGCCGAAACTTCAAAATATCCATCCATATCTAGGTTGTTCAGAAATAGAGTCATTATGTAATTTTCAAGGGAAGATAGGCAACCTTGAAATACCTTTCTTTGTGGGCAATATTGTTGAACATCTGCATTAGCTCCAGGACAAAGGAAAAGATTCTTGATAAAAATTTCTTGATCGAATTCCTCCTTAATATGATGATTAATCTCTGATTGAAATTCTGGATTGAAATACCCTTCCAAGAGATGATCATGCAATGCATGTGAGTGTAGTCGATTTTGTTTACTAATGGAAACCCTTTCATGTGAAACAATGCTACTATGGATATAGTCAAAAGTCCCTATCCTTTCTGAAATTTCATAATTTTCTCTTAACCATTCAAAAGAAGAAAAACACAAGGGGAGAGAGTTTTCACCTGTAAGCTTGATGCTTTCATCGCATTCGACTTCATGATTGGACATTTTATGATTTGAAATGCCATTTTGTTTCAATAGTTCGAATGATGAAAATCATAATGGCAAGGTTTTGTCACCTGAATCACAACCTTCTTCATTATTCTCAGTATTATCATAGGTACATTTTTCCATCTTTTTGGGATTTTGGATACGCTCACCTTCAGCCTTTTCTTGGACCAATGACTGAATTTCTGAATCTACAAAGTTTTCTTCAGAACAAAGAACAAGGTTATAAATCATTTGAGAAGAGTGTTCCGATGTCTTGTCAATATGTTTTGTTGGTTCGGTGTGACTTTTCATTGGCACAAATTCGCTTACCTCAACAATAATCTGAGAATTTTCTTTCAACAATTTGAAAGTAGTGAAGCATAGAGGTAGAAAATTTTCTTCCATTGACTTGATGTCCTGCTCCCCATGGTACTGCCGAAGAAGAGATTATTCAATATCATGATCATCATTGTGTTTTTCATATATGGGTAAATCATCATCATATGCAACATCATCCAATAAAAATAGACCTGGAAAATTTATTTGTTCTTCAATAAAATGATTTTCAAACTGATCCTCCCGACTGTCTATAAAATGACCAGCTTCCTACTTATCATGAGGTGGCTCAGAGGCTAGAGAAGCACATTTTCTTTTAACGAATGTAGTATGATTTTTAACACAATCAAAAGCATTTGAGACTTCAAGAGGGTTTATGATATTATCCATTCTACGCTTAAGATTCCAAACGACTATTTCCTGTTCATATTCACTTTTATTTTATTTAGCATTTAACTCCTCATTTTGGATTTGTTTACATGCCTAGATGTTGTGTTGAATATCCTAGGCATCATCAAACATCTGTTGTAAGGACTTGGGTCTCCTTTCCATCAGGAGGAAAGACAAATCTGGATGAAGAGTTGTCGTATAATGAAACATGGCAGCTGCTTCAGTGGGCTGAATTTCTTTAGGCAATTTGTAATAAATACTTGAAAACCTTCTACTGAACATAGAGATAGCTTCATGATTGTTGTTGGGAAAAATACCCTATGGACTAGCAAAATAGGGTCAGACTTGCATGCATATTTTGACCGTAAAGAAATTACTTTTTAACCTACCACCCAAAACTTAAACCCCTCTTTCACGATACATTCATGGAAAGGAACTACTAACCTTGTTATTGATGTTTGGTGTAGACCCTCCGTTGTGCTTTGACTGCTTTCTTGCGCTACTCCTTCCAAAGATGTCTTGCAATCAAGACAAACAACTATGCATGCATGCTACTTTTCTACTTGAGGGTTGGAAATTAAGAATAAATTAAACAAACCATAGATAACTCATGCATTGGGATGGGAAACGTATTCTTTTATTATTTGAAAAATGAATCAACTTAGAATCAAATTCGAGACCGACCACCGCTCCTTGATCTTGATCCTGGGCTCCTCCTCTTCTGTCCTCCAACTGCTTTGTGTTAATTCTCCTTTGGCTTGAGGAAAGGCTAAAGAGTTTGGACAATGGATTCGGCAAATGGGCAGAGTTTCTTTGCTATATTTTTCCTCCTCCAAATGGTACCCCTACCCCTTCTTTTATAGGCTAGAAGGAGCTAGGGTTTTGGACGAACCCTCGGCCATGCATGGCCGGGAGTTTCAATTAACTGACCCATACCTTTTTGTCCCGTCGGCAAATTTCCTTTTTTTGTGATTATGAAGGTACACACAGGCTGTAGTGGGCCTGCTAGCGTGGAATTTTGGATACACGCGGGCTGTAGTGGGCCAGCTAGCGTGTACTTTTAAAAATGGAGTTTTTAGAAGAGTTGTTCAGTAGTTTTTGGAAAAGAAGGGATATGAGTTGGCCTGATGCCAGGTAAGCATGTGTGGTGCAATTTAGGGTTATAACAGATGCCCCTTAATGTGTGAGGTCAGAAGAGCATCTGATGGCCGAAATACATTACCAATCTTTTACCAGTATTTACTGATGTGCTGAATGAGTGAGCCCAAGGATCAGGAACCAGGAGGTGCCATCTGCAAAATAACAAATGTCTCACCGAGGCGGGCATACCCATGCTCAGGATAAAATAGAACCATGGCTACCAATCAAATACACTGTAGATCCATGTCAAATAACTATAAAGAGTAGCCACAAATAATACACAGTGGAGCTACATCTCGAAATTAGAAAGATATACATATAGAGTATCCATCTTCTAGAAGCTGATTCGACCTGATGGCTATACTTCAAAGATCGAGCAACAACTTCAAAATCTTCTAAAACTTAGGTAGGAGTGTAATATGAGTGTACGACTACACTACCCAGAGGTCTTCGACGGCTCGTCGGTTATGGACTTGATAATCTTTGATGATCGGACTGAAGGCTTCAGTGATTTCGAACAAGGACTTGATTGGATGTTCAGGATGGCCAGGTATGCGAACAAGAGACATATTGCAGAGGGGCTGACTCAGGCTTAGTGACAAAATTCCCTTGGACCATATCACGACAAGTGATAAGACTCATGCAGCATATATGTTAATCATAATTCTATGAAGCAGGAGGCAACACAAACTCTCCATAAGTTTGGAAGAGTAACCAAACGGTGGAGGACACAACTCTATATAGCGAGAAAAGCTTCCTAAGGTCGTACTACATCCCATAGTCTGATGATCAAACGAATAGATGTGCTTTATCCAAGGGCGACTCATTATGCTACCAAGAAAGAAAATACTTTTCCCATCCTCTTTTTGGGGTATATTTGATTTTTTTGTTCTTTTTGATGATTTTTGAAAAATAATAAAGGAATATTACGTTACAATGGAGGAACGAGTACTGCAAACATACAAGCTCGAGGCACAAGGACAAGACTGATGTTCTGGTAAAATGATACTTGGGAAAAATCCTTCGATGGCCAAAGGTGTTAAGACGCAAAAGAAAATTGTCACAAGGCTGGTGGATAAGGTATGCAAATGTAGTTGATAGAACACACAATGGTAACGTCCTTCGATGTAAGTTTAATGAGCCCAGAGAAAGTAAGCTCGGTGGTTTTTCATATTTAGAGAGTCTAAAAAATACTAAAAGGAGACTCCAGTGGGGTACCTTTTTCGAAAATAGTCTAGTCGGTTCGAAAAAGAGATAAACTAGCACCGATTAGAAGTCGATTCAAAACCATTTTAACGAGTGTGACAAGGACAATATCACTCGGCCATTTTTTCACTTTTAAGGAGTCTGAAAAAAGCTTAACTATGGACTCCGTCAGGAATATTCTTCTGGACCAATTTAACGAGTGTGAAAGAATAAGGTCACTCGACGATCTTTTCAATTTTAGGGAGTCTGAAAAGAGATTAACTATGGACTCCATGGGGATTTCTTTTTCGTAAATTTATTCCCTCAGGCCTGAAAAAGGAATAAAATTATACCTAAGAGTACTCTTCAAAATAATGGGAATTCGATAGAGTATACCTTTGTTCGTATAGTTGACCGTCCGGACCAAAAAAGGGGTAAACTACCGCCGGACAGACGTGACTTCAAATTTCAATTTAAAGAGCATGAAAGGCCACAAGATCACTCGGCAATCTTTTCATGTTTAAAGGGTCTGAAAAGGGCTTAAAAGAAGACCCGTTTAAGGAACGTTCTTCTAGACCAATTTAACGAGTGTGAAGAAACAAGGTCACTCGACAATCTTTTCATATTTAAGGAGCCTGAAAAGGGCTTAAAGAAGACTCCACAATGGTTACTTTTCTCAGTTAATATGGACGAGATCGAAAAGCATATATGCAGTCTCGCTGTATGTTGCTTTCGGATCTCAAAGAGAGCTTGAAAGACAACAAAGTTAGCTCATGATCGACACTTTGTGGGTCAATGCCTGGCATCTCCTCGGGGGAGTTGTATGCTCCAATGAAAACATTGTCTATGAGACCAGGGGTTCTAGAGATATTGATAGATATCGGTTCAGCAATGGTTGTCATATTACCCTCGGCATAGATCTTGTGTGTAGATAAGGGATTAGTATGACAAGACCTATCTCCAGTCATAGTCACGGTGAATTCTCCTACTTTGATTCAGCTTAACTTTGGGAGGAAATATGATCTGTGATGAAGATCTTCCCAAGGTTTGTCCGGACTAGTCATTGCTTCGATTACTGCATCATCTGAAGGCAAGACTAAGTCTAACGAATCGACGTTACCAAGAGAACCCTGAGCCCAAATAGGCTCTAGAAGTGGATCTAACTCTTATGCAAGAGTCAGATCAGGGTTAGTTGAAGCTTGCTGGACTAAAGAGTACGCTACTTCAGCGGTCGACAAGGGCATGGACATGCTAGGGTGCCCTGTCTCATCCATCATGGCTGATGGAGAAGGAAGAATCCAAGGATCCTCAAAGTAAGTCATGCAGAACGATGAAACTTGAAAAATCTCAGCCTTATCGTGATTAGATATAAACTTGACATCATCATGAGGAGGTGGGTAATCAAAGGTACCCATCAGGGATGGGCACAAACCAACTCCTACGTTAACGACACCTGGCTGAGGATTATCAATCATGGGAACCGTGGATGCCCCCAAAGATGGGTCAGGTCTAGAGAAGGACAATTGATCGATGGTCACTATCCCACCCTCATGTGGAAACAACAAGACTCGTAAAAATGTAGCAACCACATCTTTCATAGCATAAGTACAACTCCATCCTAACAAGAGATTATAGTCGAGAGGAGAATTAACTACCTCTACTTCGACACACACAGTCTTCCCTCCTAACTACACAGGGAAAGAAGGAATGATGCCATGCGGTCAAAAAGAACGACCGTCGAAAGCAGTGAGGAGAGTAGGTGACAGAGACAAAGCAAGTTGGCCAATGGTCTTCCAACATGATAACGACATAACGCATGTCGAGGCGCTCTCGTCGACCACCGTGTGGAAGATATTCCGTGTAAAATATTTTGTGGGATCAATCACTACTATCTGAAACACGACGTGGTAAGGTAGACGAGGTTTTAAGTCGGTTGTATCTAACATGATGGTACCTGGGTTACAAGTCTCAATAGAGCCTAAAGCAGTTAACAAGGCTTTCCTATGAGCAGGGCAGCTTTGAAGGACCTCCAAAGCAGACATCGCACAAGGGGTTTGTGATAAATCCTCCACCACAGAGTAATTCTGGGCGGCCCTTGCATTTGGGTTGTGAGAAGCTTTTTTAAATGCACCCTTTGGAATGCGTGTCATTGTTTCTCCCAATGTCTTCTCGATCTATAGAGGAAGAGATGGGAGTTCATCTTCTTTACCCTTCGTAGAGGTGCTTGGTTTACTATAGTCGTGCGCTCTAGTTGTTATGAAAGCATCACCCCTAACCATATATACGTTCGTAGATGAGGGATTGTTTGGAGGAGGGCAGGTTTCTTGGCTGCCCCCTTCGACACTTGTAGAGGCTTGAGTTAAATTTTTCCCATGTTGAAAGGGATTAGTCAACACTGCTTGTTGTTGCTGTGTGAAAAATTTTTGGGCCTCTGCAAGTCAAGGACAAAGATGGGCTGGGTGGTCTTCTGCACACAAGTTGCATGGATACCTCGCCTTCCATTTTTCCGTGGTGCCCTCGCCAGCATTATCAGTGGGTTTTTTCTCCCCCTTACCCTTCTTTCATTGTTTTTTCTTCCCTTTAGGCTGCTAGGTGGCCTTTCGATTAGTCGACTGCACGGAGTGTACTTCTGACGTTTGGTTAGGAGGAGCAGCCAAAGCAGTAGTCTGGTTGGCCGCTGAGTGTTGGATAGATAACTATTGAAATTGCTTTGTCAATTGCTCAGCGAGCTTGGTTTGTGCTGAACCAACAATACCATCGACGTGTGGTCCAGCTCTCTGTCTAGTTTTATCCAGTATTGATCGTGGCGCATCCGGCAGGATGTTGTATAATAAACCAGACTGAGAATAGATGAGATCAAACTGTTGAGCCCTCATGATGGCATCTTCTTCGGAGAAAAATCGTGAAGTTGCGACGTCTTTCGATAATTGTGGGACCAAAGACTTAAGGAACCACTCAAGCAAGAATGCGGGTGGGACTGGTACTTTGATTAGACTCTTCCGACATCTCCACTCTCAGATATGATCAGAGATATGGTTCGCTGTTGTCTATTCAAAATTGACAAGCAGCTCTGTTCCAGCATCGTATCTCACAGGTAACTGGAAATGGTTAAGGAAGGCCATTGCCAGTTCGCCAAAAGAAGAGTATCTTGAGTGATTGATCTCGATGTACCATTTCGCATCACTCCCGATAAGAGTGCATTGAAACAATCGCAACTGTACGGAGTCATCTTTCAATGAGTTAGATGAACACCAAAGATGGAAGTTAGTCACGTGATCACCTGGATCTTCATTAGGCTTGGCCTCGAACTTTGGAATGTACGAAGGCAACTTCGTTGGCATAGGAGGCCAACGTGGATCGTGACAAATAGGATCATTTAACAACCTTGTCAAATCTGGCAAGTGTAACGTCGCCAGGAATGGTAGTTTGGGTTGTTGCTGATAGCCTGGGAAAAAGGGTCCTAGAGTTTGACTGGCACCAGGTTGCCAAGAAAATTTTGGCTGTTGGCCTGGGTTCTGGTAAAAACCATGGCCTTAACCAGCATAAGGATTTTGCATCTGTGGAGACATCATCTACTAATTTCCCATAAAGGACATAGGATGTTGGGCATTCATCGTGTTTGATGGACTTTGGGAAGGATTACCCCATGTCAGTCCTGATGGGAGAGGAATAGTAGTTTGTCCAGGGTTCCATTGACTGTGGAAAGAATTACCCTAGAATGACATTCCATAGGAGGGAATGGATCCTTGTCCTGAGTTCCAAGGTCCTGCTATATGTGCCCCTGGCACAGGAATAGTACCCTGCATCGGAGTAGACTGTCCAAAAATGGGAGTGCCCCCAGATGGGAAAGCGGTGGATGTGAAAGTGTTGTTACCAAACGTCATGTTCCAAACAAACGGTGATGAACCTACCAACATAGTGTGCACAGGTGTTCCTTGACTCCCGACTCCAAATGAACTAGTGTGTGCAAGCTGCCCATCGGACTGTTGATGTAGACCACCAAGCGAAGGGGACGAATGAGAGATATGACCTCCAGCATAAGGAAAAGCGTTAAAAGGGACAGGAATTCCCCCAAGTTGACCTTGTAGAGGAGCGTTAGAGCTCCCTGCCCCCAAACACAAAGTCTGTAAAGTGGAGTAAGTGAGTGCAGGACTTGTACCTGAACAAGGCATACCGTATGAAAACGGAGGGCCTGTTGCACTAGGTGTGAAGGGAGTTGTGGCCGCCATGATAGATGGGATTGGTCCATTGTGCGACGTAGTTGTGGTCAAGACCATGGTGGCTCAGACCGATGACGGAAAGTTAGGAGATGCTTCTCCTATGGTAGCAACTGTGGTGGGAATGGAAGAATTCCCAAAGGAAGTAACAACGTTTGTTTCCATAGCTGTGTGAGGCACTGACAGGCGTTCATAAAATTGGATTGGTACAATAATCGATGGCCAGGTATCAGTGGTTGGGGTTTCAACCGAGCCAAGATTGGTGTTTGATTCCTCTGGGAGTTGTTCGGGCACAATGGTTTGTAACCCGGTTGCTTCGAAATACCCTTGTTGGTCTAGATTCCGCCTCAGTGGTGGTGGGGGTGGCTCCAGTATAACCGGGGGCAGGCCCAGAAGCCTTCGTGACCGGTGGATCTTAGGATCCTCCACTATGTGAGAAGATCCAAGACATGCTAAGGTATTCTACACGTTCAAATAGTAACACACACTAAAAAAGAATCCCCTAAGAGATAAGACAAGAAAACTCTAAACTAGTTGGAAGAACAGTTACAACAACCAACACTAGAGAAAATTACTGGTGCAAGTGAAAATCAAACACGGAAGAACCCTCTGGGTATACTTTACAAAGAATGGACCGATGTCTATCCTAGGTACTGCGGTATACCCCCGCAGTCACCTGTGTATGTCCCTAAAAAGATTGGCAACTAGGTTTTCAGCACACGAACAGTCACAAGGCGGGTACAGTCGAAAGTTGGGTAGACCAAAATGAGCAGGGTATCAAGCCTGAAACTTGTCAAGGATATCGAGAGAAAATGGTTCGGAAGACAACTGAGAACCTCTAATGGATTCGAGACCCACAAATCCCCGTGGAAAATGCAAATGACGAAATCCCAAAACAAGCCCTCGATATGTGTTCTCCACTACGATTGGTCCAGCTTTGGAGGGGTTATCTCGGCTACCTTTCCACACGCGACCTCGTGTTTATCCCCTGTGTTAGAGGGGGGTCTCAGATAACTACCATGAAACTGGACTTCTACACTCCCTATCACAGACTCTAATGTTTGGTTTTGAATGGCCTTGGAGAGTTTCCTCTCCAACCTAATCCAAGGCCCTAGTCCTGAACTAGTGTGTGAACCCTACAAACAAAAAGTCTAATAGATTTTAAATTAGCGTTGTTTTTAAGGATTTTTATTACGTTAAAGGGTATGGAGGTGAAATTGATGGTGTGTAAAGACGAAAGAAAAAACAAATGAAAAAAGAAACTGGAAACAAAAGACTTTTACTAAATGCAAAATTTTTAGCAACTTTTCACAAAGAAAGATTTATTTTTCTCTTCAATTTTTCTAAGATTTTATGCAACAAACATAAAGAAATTTCACTCGACTACAAGCTACTTATGCTCTAAATGCACTGTGAAAACTTATGAACAAAAAGACTTCTCCCTAGCTATTGATGTAGAATCACAATCTTCAAACAAAGAAAAAAAATGAAAAGATTGTTCTCTTTTTTTTTTATTTAAGTGCTAATCAAGCAACAAAGGGAAAACACCGACAAGAACAAAACCAAGAAAGACAAATTCTAGCTTAAAGAGAAGATCACAAAGAATCAAAGTGAAGGCACACAATGGAAATAAAAAAAACAAAGACTCTTATGCTTGTCTAAAAACCATAAAACAAAATTTTTCTTTTTATGTTTTTTGTCAACTATCAACTAAGAAAAAGCAGGCTAAGGATAAGAGGACATAACCTACTGACTGTTCAACCCCTAGACTCAAACATCTGAGAGGAATACTTCTCATCAAAGGAGGGGATGTCTGTCCCACCTTGATTAAAAAGTAGCCTGTCAAGCACGCTACTGTCACTAAAACAGCACGCGTGTAAATGTGTGCTGACATGAAACAAGCAGCATGTACACGCGGTCTAACCTTGTACAGGCCGCGTGTATGTATAAATTCTAAGACAAAAATAAACACAGGCAGCCCAGACCAGGAAGAGGCCTCTGGTATTGATAACCAGGGTCTCTTGAAGGCTTGGATGCTTCTTCTAACAGAAAAGAAAAATAATTTCAAGGAATAACAAAACACAAAAAGATAAACTGGGACAGGACTGTGAACCAACAAGACTCAGACAGGATCCAGAAAACCCCCTGAGAATGTATAATTCTGACAGGAAAGAGGAGGACTTCCTCTCAAGTTCTCTGAATTCCTACATGCTACTGCAGCCTCTACAGCTAGCGTTCACACAAGGGTTGTAAGAGGTTAGGGCGTGGGTACACGCGTGTAGGCCTTCTGCAGGCCGCGTGTACCTCTGTGTGTCCCGACAATTACCGTCAAGCAACAATCAGGAAAAATTGGTATAAAGAACTAGGCTTCCTAGCAGCTCAAACCTTACAGAAAAAGACAGGCAAAGAAATAGAAAAATATAAACTTTTAAACTACCCAAAAACTCAACTAAATATGAAAACCCTAGAGAGTATCTTCCCCAGTATGGTCGCCAACTTTGTTGTTGGGAAAATACCCTACGGACTAGAAAACTAGGGTTAGACTTGCATGCAGATTTTGACCGTAAAGAAATTACTTTTTAACCTACCACCCAAAACTTAAACCCCTCTTTCACGTTACATGCATGGAAAGGAACTACTAACCTTGTTATTGATGTTTGGTGTAGACCCTCCGTTGCACTTTGACCGCTTGCTTGCGCTGCTCCTTCCAAAGATATCCTGCAATCAAGAAAAACAACTATGCATGCATGTTATTTTTCTACTTGAGGGTTAGAAATTAAGAATAAATTAAACAAACCATAGATAACTCATGCATTGGGATGGGAAAAGTATTCTTTTATTATTTGAAAAATGAATCAACTTACAATCAAAGTCAAGACCGGCCACCGCTCCTTGATCCTGATCCTGGGCTCCTCCTCTTCTTTCCTCCAACTGCCTTGCATTAATTCTCCTTTGGCTTGAGGAAATTATAAAGGGTTGGGACAATGGATTCGGCAAATGGGTAGAGTTTCTTCGCTATACTTTTCCTCCTCCAAATGGTACCCCTACCCCTTCTTTTATAAGCTAGAAGGAGCTAGGGTTTTGGATGAACCATCGGCCATGCATGGCTGGGAGTTTCAGTTAACTAACCCATAGCTTTTTGTCACGTCGACAACTTTCCCTTTTTTGTGATTCTGAAGGTACACACGGGCTGTAGTGGGCCTGCTAGCATGGATTTTTGGATACACGTAGGCTGTAGTGGGCCAGCTAGCATGTACTTTTAAAAATGGAGTTTTTAGAAGAGTTGTTCAGTAGTTTTTGGCAAAGAAGGGATATGAGTTGGCCTAATGCCAGGTAAGCATGTGTGGTGCAATTTAGGGTTATAAAAGTGATGCAGGAGCATCCCTCACATCAAGTGAGCCAGTGCCGAAGGCAAGAGACAGTTGGACAAGCGCCAACACAACTTTTGAAAACACCTTGAAATTGTTGCGCGGACTTAAATGTAGTCATTTAAGAAGGACGCACTTGTATATTGTAAATGGAACTTAATCCTTTAGCTCTCGTCCTTAGTAGGTAGACGACATTTAAGATAGTTAATGAAAAGTAGATAGAATTTAATTCTAGATTAGACTGTTTGAGAGCGCAAGTGGGAAACGGGATATAGACACCCTCATTGTGCATTGTAACAGGATGAAGCAACATGGTTGAAGAGAGCAAGAGTATACAGAGAGCTATGTAAGAACACCCATGTACAGATATTTGGATTAATAGAAGAGATTTGATTCAAATTCATGGTTTTGTGTCTATTCTCTGTGTATGGATGTTGATATTCTCATGGATGTTTGCTTCCTGTTATACATTTGCTTTATGTGCTGTGTATATGATTTTATGTTTGGGTTTGAAGTCTTAGAGGAAGAAGGAATGAGTTTCAATTGTTTCTCTATTTGAACCAGAGAATTCCTGCAAGGAGTGCAGTTGAAGTGTCCACAAGGAGTGCATTGACAGAGGGTTCATATAGAGATAGATTTTGTTCTCATTCATCCCAAAGGTGAAACTGGGCACAAGAGTCGTGCAAGGAGTGCGCAGGCCGGGAAAAATTCTCAGGGTTGTGAACCTGAGTGAAGTATCAAAGACTGTTGCTGCAAGTGTGCGTAGAGTCGAGGACTTCAAACACTTAGACGTGGTTGAAGGTTTTCTACAAGGAGTGCATGCAAGAGTTTTCCTGAAGGACTTGAAGGTCGTGGGAAAAGCTCAGGAAGGATAGGCCTTCAAATTTGTTGAAGGACAGTGCAGAGAAGTTGCGACTTGAAGGTTGGAAAGAAGCGTCGTAAGTTTACGAGCAGGAGGACAAGTTCCATGAAGGAACACTTGGTTGTTTGTAGGGATCGCCAAGGAAGGGAGACAGATGGACAATATTCTCTAAGGAGAATCCATGAATTTCCGTGGGCCATTAGATCTCGAGAAGGTGCAGGTGAGATACGACTAAGTATTTCCAAAGTTCAAAGCTCAGGAGGGGCAGAGTCGTTGATCAGGGCCACGAGGACTGCTGGATCTACACGTAGATCATGTATCGGGGTTTCATTGATCAAATCTCCAAACCATTACAATGGGAATCGTGAAATCGCAATACGCGATATCTCGAAAGCTAAAGAAAAGAGTGCGGGCCATAGTGGAGTCGGTTAGTGGAGGATAGGTGGCATGCTTCATCGGGGTTTCGCAGCGAGAAGTCCTGAACATTCGACTTCAGGATTCACAATCTCGCGAAGTCTGAAATCCCGATGAGGTGACAGGAGCGTTGAAAAGTCAACCCACGAGCACATCAGGGATTCAGCGTCTTGGGGTTCGGGAGTCGGGGAGACAAGGCGTTCAATATCTCAAGTAGAAAAATCGCGATAGAAGAGATCCTGATAGGAGAAGGGAGAGGTCAGCGTTGACTTGTATCGGTGATCGGGGATTCGTAGAACTAACACCCGACCACTAACCTTTGGATTCGCGAAGTTGTGAGTTCTGATCCTCTGATTTGTAAAGAAGAGGGGGTCGCACGAAGATTGTTGTGGGTGCGGATTTCCCAATAGGGAAATAGAGGAATGTTAGAGTTCTTTGGGCCGAAAGGAAGATAAGATCCTATGATGACAGGGACTTTCAGCTTGCGGGGTGAGGGTGTCGGCATCAGTTTGGTATCAGAGCCCATAAAGGTTTTTTTTGCTTTCTGTAGCAGAGAAAGAGAATTCACCATGTTGCTGAGGAGAGAAAGATAGCCACCGGATATAGAGGATAGGGAAATCGCGACAAGAAGGGGCAGGAAGATTACAGATCCAGTTATGGAGAGACAAATGCATGATCTCCGAGAAAGACTCAAAGACATGGAGACAACACAAAGACACACAGCCAATGTAGGGGATCTCAGTGATTCTGAGAGTGAGATTGAGGCTGAACGTGAAGAAGAAGTTGCAGCTAAAGATGCATGAAATGAGCGTTTGATCAAATCTATTTCCAGGATGGGTGAAAGAGCAAAGATGGATGTTCCATTTTACGAGGGAAACTTGGATGCATAGGAGCTTCTAGACTGGATTATAGCTCTAGACACGTACTTCGACTATGAAGACGTCGAAGAAGACAAGAAGGTCAAGAATGCTGTCACGATATTAAAAGGACATGCAACATTTTGGTGGGATGAGCTACAAGCTGACAGACGCTGCAAGGGCAAGCAGAAGATCAAGATATGGGATTGAATGATCACGAAGATGAAGGCAAAATTCATCCCAAGGGATTATCAAATTACTCTGTTCAGGAGGATGCAGAACCTGAGACAGAAGTTGATGACACTGAGGAATTCTACAAACTGAACATCAGGGTAGGTCATCGAGAGAGCGATGATGAGAAAATTTCCAGATATATGAATGGCCTGAGATATTATATCCAGGATGAGATGAGCATGGTAACCATCCGAATGGTGGAAGATGCTTATCAGATAGCTCTGAAAGAAAAAGAGAAGTTAAGCCGAAAACAGAGTCAGAGGGGCCGAGGCAGAAGTCAGCCCAGAGGTAAAGCAGTTGCCCAGGATAAATATCAGAAGCCCAAGGAGGAATGGATGAAACCTCAGACTCGTACAGAGAGAGGTGGAACCTCACAATGAGGGAAGCAATATGTTGAACAGAGAGGACAACATAATGAGCAGAGAGGAGATTATGCTGACAACAACACTTTTCCTCGTACTAGAGGTAGAGGAAGAGGAAGAGGTGGAGTAATCACATGATTCACATATGGGAATAATGGGCACAAGTCTTACGAGTGTCCAGATAATAAGAAGGACATTGGAGAATCTCACATCACCGAAGTACACAGGCAGCATGTTGAGGCAGAAGACGCTGAAGGCGGAAGATCGCTCATGATGCGAAAAGTCCTTTTGAAACCTAAGAAGGAGGTGGAAAGTTCAATCCAAAGGACCAGACTTTTCAGGACTGCTTGCAATACCAAGGATAGGGTATGCAAGGTCATTGTAGACAGTGGTAGCACAGATAATCTTGTATCTACATAGATGGTAGAGAAGCTGGAGCTGGAAACGACTGATCATCCAAGCCCATACAGAGTTTCGTGGCTACAGAAAGGACACCAGGTAACTGTTACTAAACAATGCTTGGTTGAGTTTAAGATAGGTGGATATAATGATAAGATCTTGTGTGATGTCATTCCTATGGATGTTTGTCATTTATTGCTAGGTAGACCATGGAAATATGATAGGAATGTGATTCATGATGGGAGAATGAACACATACACCCTGGAGAAGAATGGGAGGACACACATGTTGCTTCCAATTAAGGATAGGGAGGTGAAGCCGGAGGTAAGCAACACAATACTTCTCATGAGTGGGAAGGAAATTCTTACAGAGGTTAAGAATAAGGAGGATCCACAATTCTTTGTGGTCAAGAAACCGAGGATTGTTCTGACTAGCACAAGAGTGGATGATTTACCAGAGGAAGTTCAGGAACTATTGGAAGAGTTCACTGACATCATTGTGGACGAATTACCTCATTCGTTTCCACCGATCAGGAGTGTGAGTCATCATATTGATCTCATACCAGGAGCCAGTTTACCAAACAAAGCCGTGTATAGATTGACACCGCAAGAGAATGAAGAAGTTAAAAGGCAGGTCTAGGAGTTATTGGACAAAGGTTTGGTCAGGGAGAGCTTGAGTCTGTGTGTTGTTCCAACAGTACTCAGTCCGAAAAAAGACGGAGGATGGAGGATGTGTACTGACTCGAGGGAGATAAATAAGATAACCATCAGGTATAGATTCCCATTGCTGAGGATGGATGATCTGATGGATTGCTTGAGTGGAGCAAAATATTTTTCAAATATTGATTTGAAGAGCGGATATCACCAGATTTGCATGAGGGAAGGTGATGAATGGAAGATAGCCTTCAAAACCAATGAAGGGTTGTATGAATGGCTTGTTATGTCGTTTGGCTTAACAAATGCGCCGAGTACCTTCATGAGGTTGATGAACGAAGTCCTGAAGGAGTTCATCGGGAAATTTGTCATTGTGTATTTGGATGACATATTGATCTACAGTAAAACAATGGAAGATCATCTGAAGCATTTGGCTACAGTGATGAAGAAGTTACAGCAGGAGAAGTTGTTGATAAATATGAAGAAGTCTTCATTTATGAAGACATAGCTCATTTACTTGGGGTTTGTTATTTCTGCAAATGAGTTGAGGATGGATCCAGATATGGTAGAAGTGATTAAGAATTGGCCATCACCCAAGAATATCTTTGAGGTGAGAAGTTTTCACGGATTGGCTAGTTTCTACCGAAAATTCATCAGGAATTTCAGTGGAATTAGTGCAGCGGTGATGGATACAGTGAAGAAGTGGCATAAGTATTTTCACTGGAATGAAGAGGTTGAGAAAATCTTCAATCTGTTGAAAAGGAAGATTACGGAACAACCAGTGTTGGTGTTTCCGGATTTCCAAAGAACATTTCAGGTGAAATGCGATGTAAGCAAATTTGCAATTGGGGCGGTCTTGAGTCAAGAAGATAGGACGATAGCATATTTTAGTGAGAAGCTGAATGAAGCAAAATTGAAGTACTCCACTTATGACAAGGAGTTTTATTCTATCATACAGGCATTGAAGAAATGGAGGCATTACTTGATCCCGAAGGAGTTTGTATTGTACAGTGACAATCATGCACTGCAGTTTATGACTCGACAGGAAAAGTTCAATCAAAAACATGTTAAATGGGTTGAATATATGCAGAATTTCACATTTGTGATTACACATATTTCTAGTACTTCTAACAAAGTTGTTGATGCTTTGAGCAGGAAGATTTTGATGTTGCAGGAATTCAAGGTCAAAACGTTGGGTTTTGATGATCTCAGGGACATGTACGCAGATGATCAATATTTCAAGGAGGCGTATGAAGTAGCTGAGAATCTAGTTCTCAGAGAAAGAAGCTAGTGGATAGAGTATATGATCTAGGAAGGATTGTTGTTTAAGGGCAATCAACTGTGTATTCTGAAATGCTCCATGAGGGAGAATTTGTTGAAGTAAAAACAAAGTGGAGGATTGGAAGGACATTTTGGTCATGACAAAACATTCGCGAAGCTGAATGAGTGATATTTTTGGCCGGGAATGCGAGCAAATGTCAAGAGATTCGTGGACAGATGCAGAATTTTCCAGCATTCGAAGGGAAGGAGACAAAATGCAGGATTCTATCAACCATTGCCCATACCAGAAAGGTTGTGGGATGTGATAAGCATGGATTTTGTATTGGGGTTGCCACGAACACAAAGAGGTGTTGATTCAATCTTTGTGGTAGTGGATATATTTTCCAAGATGGCACACTTCATTCCATGTCAGAAAACCAGTGATGCAACTCACATTGCTAACCTATTTTTCAAAGAGGTCATTCAACTTCATGGGTTGCCGAAGAGTATAGTTTCAGATGGAGATGCGAAATTCATAGGGCATTTTTGGAGAACCTTATGGAATAAGATGTGAACTAACTTGTTGATTAGTTCAGCGTATCATCCTTAGACGGATGGATAGACAGAAGTGGTCAACAGAAGTCTGGGATACTTGATGAGAAGCTTGGTGACAGAGCACCACAACCAGTGGGACCATATATTACCACAGGCAGAGTTTGCTTATAACGATTCAGTGAATCGGAGCACAGGCTAGAGTCCATTTCAGGTTGTCTATGGGATGCAGCTGAGAGGAATTTCTGAACTGAGGGATTCAGAATAAACTGTGACTAGCATTTCTAGTGCAGAAGAATTCACAGAAGCGATGAAAGAACTTTATTGCCAGGTGAAGGAACGAATACTGAAATCAAGCCAGAAGTATAAGCGTAGAGCAGACCAACATAGAAGACAACTTCAGTTTGAAGTTGGTGATCTGGTTCTGGCACATCTAAGGAAAGAAAGGTTCTCGAGAGGAGCATACAATAATCTGAAGATGAAGAAAATCGGGCCATGCAAGGTCTTGAAGAAATTTGGGGACAACGCTTATGTGATTGAATTACCCGATGGGATCGAAATATCTCCGATATTCAACATCTCAGATTTGTACCCATATAGAGCTGGGGAAGTAGAGACTAGAGATAAGAAACCATTGATCTAGTGGATGAAGAACATTCCAGTTGCATAGAAGCCACAAATGGAGTGCATACTGGACAAGAGAGTGAGCAAGAGGACCAGGCGAAAGAAATACTTTGAGTATCTGGTTAAGTGGAGAAACCATCCAGTTGAAGATGTCAGCTGGGAGACTGAAGCAGAGATATAGAAGCATGGATGCACCATGCAGGAGCTCATGGATAGGATCCCATGAAAGTTTTCAAGCGAGGGAGTATGATGCAGGAGCATCCCTCACATCAAGCGAGCCAGCACAGAACGCAAGAGACAGTTGGACAAGCGTCAGCACAACTTTTGAAAACACCTTGAAATTGTTGCATGAACTTAAATGTAGTCATTTAAGAAGGGCACACTTGTATATTGTAAATGGACCTTAAGCATTTAGCTCTCATCCTTAGTAGGTAGATGACATTTAATATAGTTAATGAAAAGTAGATAGAATTTAATTATAGATTAGACTGTTTGAGAGCGCAAGTGGGAAACAGGATATAGACACCCTCATTGTGCATTGTAACAGGATGAAGCAACATTGTTGAAGAGAGCAAGAGTATGCAGAGAGCTGCGTAAGAAAACCCATGTACAAATATTTGGATTAATAGAAGAGCTTTGATTCAAATTCATGGTTTTGTGTTTGTTCTCTGTGTATGGATGTTTGCTTCCTGTTATACATTTTCTTTATGTGCTGTGTATATGATTTTATGTTTGGGTTTGAAGTCTGAGAGGAAGAAGGAATGAGTTTCAATTGTTTCTCTATTTGAACCAGAGAATTCCTGCAAGGAGTGTAGTTGAAGTGTCCATAAGGAGTGTGTTGACAGAGGGTTCAGATAGAGATAGATTTTTTTCTCATTCATCCCAAAGGTGCAGCTGGGCACAGGAGCCGTGCAAGGAGTGCGCAGGCCGGGAAAAAGTCTTAGGGTTGTGAACCTGAGTGAAGTATTGAAGACTACTGCTACAGGTGTGCGCAGATTCGAGGACTTCAAACACTTAGACGTGGTTGAAGGTTTGCCACAAGGAGTGCATGCAAGAGTTTTCCTGGAGGACTTGAAGGTCGTGGGAAAAGCTCAGGAAGGATAGGCCTTCAAATTTGTTGAAGGACAGTGCAGAGAAGTTGTGACTTGAAGGTTGGCAAGAAGCGTTGTAAGTTTACGAGCAGGAGGACAAGTTCCGTGAAGGAACACTTGGTTGTTCGCAGGGATCGCAAAGGAAGGAAGAAAGAAGGACAATGTTCTGTAAGGAGAATCCATGAATTTCCGTGGGTTGTTAGATCTTGAGAAGGTGCAGGTGAGATACGGCTAAGTATTTCCAAAGTTCAAAGGTCAGGAGGGGCAGAGCCATTGATCAGGGCCACGAGGATCGTTGGATCTACACGTAGATCGTGTATCATGGTTTTGTTGATTGAAACTCCAAACCATTACAACGGGAATCATGAAATTGCGATACGCGATATCCTGACAGCTAAAGAAAAGAGTGAGGGCCATAGTGGAGTCAGTTAGTGGAGGACAGGTGGCATGCTTCATCGGGGTTTCGCAGTGAGAAGTCTCGAACATTCGACTTCAGGATTCATGATCCCGCGAAGTCTGAAATCCCAACGAGGTGATGGGAGCATTGAAAATTCAACCCACGAGTGCATCAGAGATTCGACGTCTCTGGGTTCGGGAGTCAGGGAAACAAGGCGTTCAATATCGCAAGTAGCGAAATCACGATAGAAGAGATCCCGATAGGAGAAGGGAGAGGTCAGCGTTGACTTGTATCGGTGATCAGGGATTCGTAGAACTAACACCCGACCACTGACTTTTGTATTCACGAAGTCGTGAGTTCCGATCCTCCGATTTGTAAAGAAGAGGGGGTCGCACGAAGATTGTTGTGGGTGCGGATTTCCCGATAGGGAAATAGAGGAACGTTAGAATTATTTGGGCCGAAAGGAAGAGAAGATCTTGTGCTGATGGGGACTTTCGACCTGCGGGTTGAGGGTGTCAGCATCACTTCGTCATTCTTCAATTTCGAGGCATGGAACTCTGCAAGTTGTATCTCCAAATATTTCTTATTGCCCTAAAACTTCAAGAAAATGTTCTTCAATTCCTCCCATGAGCTAATTGTATCTGGCCACAAGTGTCTAAACCAGTATTTGGTGCTCCCTTTCAAGGATTGAGAGAAGGCTCTCATGCAAACATCGTCATGGTCAATCTCAAATAAATCTATGAAATGCTCCAACCATTGGATGTGCTTTCCAGCTGAGATGACATTAGTTTCTCCATCAAACACAAGTAGATACTCATGATGATTTGGAGGGAAATCATGGAGGAATTGGGGTAGCTTCAAGGGTATGTATATAAGTTGGTATTTGTAGGACATAGAAATAAGGGGAGAGGCATCTACCTTGGCTTTATGGGTTTTACCAACTTGATCGTGGTCATCGCATGGTCTAATTGAAAAACTCTTATCGAGATCATCGATATGGTGGGGGTATGCATGTGAAATTTTAAGAGGAGGATGAATGATTGCAATTTCTTCTTGATCATCATTAGAATGAAGTAGGTAAAGAAAAATTTGTTTGGCATTTTCAAGGAGAAGGCAAAGGAAACTTATAACAAACAACTGAACGTCTTGGAAAAATTTCAATTTTAAGTACATGTTTTCTTCCATAATTTATTTTCATGCCCCTGTCAAGGGATTTCATTTCTCAGTGTGATCTTTGAATTATGTTTGAAACTTGAGAGGAGTCACCAATAATGTTTTGGAATACAGATTTTTCATGAGAGTGGAGTCTCCATAGAAAATTCCAATTTATGGATTCTTCTACCAATGGAATCACCTTTGAACTGATTTTTGATGTGTGGAGTCACCAGAGAAGGAATACATCCAATATGTGCCTAAGTGTCTGCTTCTCTCAAACCTTAGAACTCAACCATGTCGTTCTTCCCAGGGACAAAATTTTCAATATTGTCCCCGATAATGGCACCAAAATGTTAGGACTCTATAAAATTTGTCGGGATGAATAGACAAACGATAGAGATACCTATTTCAACCATATTTAGAACTGAGGCACTAGCCTTCTCAACTCATAGAGAGATCTCTCGTGTCACTGGGTATATATATGGGAATCAATGGCTAATTTCGGATTGTTTGGGGTTTTTTATAAAACTACTAGCAAGGAAGGAGATGAACACTATGGGCTATGGAGTCGGAAATAAATAATACATCATCAGACTTGAGGACTATTTAGAGGAAAAAGGCTAAATCAAGTAGTGAGTCCAAGTTTAGATGAAAAATTATGCATGGCATCAGAAGAAAAAGAAACACATAACTACATCGGAGCATTACAGAAATGAAATCGGACATAGTTCAGAAAGAGATAAACGTGATCTAATTTGTTAAGCCGAGAGCATCGAATGATGAATTTTGTACCTTTAATCCTTCAATTTAGACAAGAAGAAGTGAGAATGAAAATATAAGCTCATAGGAAACACATACTATGAAAAGAGACAAGACTCATATCACTGCCAGTTAGAATCTTTTCATAAACAGTCTAAAATCTAGCTCTCCATTCATATATTCATAATAACCCCAAAATTTACAAAGGTCATCATGCACATAGGGCAGGGTCTCCCCTCTTTCTTATTTTCTTAGATAATATATATCGAGAGAAGATTTCTTCATGGAATACAAAACGTTCAGACTTCTCATTGTTCTAGGATTAGAGGTTAGTTACAAACGAGAAATGATTTTTAATAACCGTTACCCTTCTTTAGAGGGACCGTTAGAAACAGGTTCATCACATTTAAATGTCAATTGTCCAAAACTTGTTGGAAGACACTTATATTTACTTGAGAATTTAATTTAACTTAGCAATCTCATCCTTTAGAGTATCCAACTAGACCAGTTGATTCTCTCCAACACTTTCAGTCATTTCGACTATGACTTCTTTCTTATATCATTTGGTTTGTTTTTGTTTTATAGCTCGGCTGTTGATGACCAGATCCTTCATAATGGGATTAAGCCTGACTTCCAATTCAGAATCTATAACGGGTTTTGTATGGAATTTTGTCGCTAATATATGTGCATTTTCCTATTCTTTACTACTCGTAGGTAAACTTGCCACATTGCCTGAATAACTAGTTTCATTGGACGTAGCTTGGTCCATGTATCCTAGTTTCATAGACACTGAAATGTTCTTATAGAGATCAAAGATTTTAGCGAATTGGAAATTACATCGTTCACGGATAAAAATAATGCCTTCATACTTGGGTAATTATAGAGTTCCAATCATGAAACGCTAATAGATTCATTGACAGGTACGTTGATTTACCATGCTTGTCCAATCCATTTCAAATGATTAGTGTTTGAGTTCGTTAAATGGTGGCGTTCTCCTAACATTATACGGTTGTGAAGTACTGAACGAGTGAGATTGAGTGACTTCAACCAGCCTCCACAAACACCCTATGAGTGTTTTATTTTACGTATAGGAACACGTGATATTAGGGTTTTGGAAAAAGTGGTTTCAGGCAACCTGCCTTTCACCCTGATGTACCTCTGGGAGCGACGTGCGTCCATCTTGAAAAACACAATGGTTTCCTTGGTCTGCCTTTATATAGTTAAGTTCTGTGCAAGTTTGCCACCCGGTACGGGCTCCAGCCGTTGATCTGGGTCATTTTATAATCAACGGTCTATAGATATTTACCTTTTTGCACCTCCTATATACTTTCCTTTACGCCTCCAAGCATGTCCCGGTTCTCTAAATTATCAATTTTCCAAACTATCAAGCTCCCACGACGATGCAACTTCTACTAACTTCCCGAGACCTGGATCTTGTCTAAAAAAATGTTACGGTGACAACATAACCCATATTATAAAATAATTTAAAGAGAATAAATCATAGAAAATACTGATTTTTTTCACCTCCAAATTGATTGGTTCAAGTTGGAGAGTGTGTAATTTATGTTTTTTCATATGCATATATCTTTGTTTGTGCATTTAGAGAAATAAAACTCGTTGCTTTGTAAAAAGACAAAAAATTGTCTTATAGAATGAAAAGGTCAATATTACAAGATATATTACAAGTTTCAACGTTATACAAAATTTTCATATCTATTTATACCTTTGTTGCAATTGAAAACTTAAAACCCTTTGTTGTGCAAATAGACAAAAAATTGTCTTGTAGGAAAAAGAGGGAAATTTGTGCATTGGTGAAAAATTTTCTTTAGTGCAAAATGCACACCCAAATCTCAAAGCTCATTCAAATTGAGTGGTTCAAATTGAAAATGTTTTGTTAATTCATTTTAAATAATCCTATATACATGGTTCTGAATTTTTAGTCATAAAAGAATTTGTTATGAAAAACTAGGCAATATATGCTTAGTAAAACCCTAGAAATGCACAACATGTTTGTAAAAAGTAAGCCAATGTTGTATTATACATTATATTTGAGTTTTTTCAAGTTGTTGGGGGTGTGTTTTATCATATTATACATGTTCTTGTTGGTAATTTTGCAATTGCAAGTTTAAAAATGGTTGTTTTGCAAAAGAGACAATTTTCCTTGTAGTGTGGAAGTTCGAAACTATACTAAGTGACCAAGTTAAAATGCATGTCCAATCTTCGATGTAGCTCCAAAAATTGTTTATATCTTGTAATATGGATTTATATATATGGTAAATTTACCTATGTCATTTAAAGTGAAATTTAAGAACATGAGAGGTTTCTTTCATGCACCTAGATTTGGGATTTCATGTAAATTTGAAGGAAAATTTTCCTTAAAGTAAAATGCACACCCTAGTCTCGATTTTGACCCAAATGGAGTGGGTCAACTTGAATAAGGTGTAATTTTTAATTTGGCATGTGTCTATAGCCTTATATTGGCATTTGGTGAAGGGTGAAATATACATTTTGGTTTGGGGTTACATGCATGAACTAATATGTATTGTTAGATATACAACTCTGAAATTTTTTATAGTGATAGATGGTAGATTTATTATTCTACAAGTGAAGTATTTTGTTGTGGATTGTTGTTGTATATGAACATACCCAGTAGGGTATTTATGCAATAATGATTGCATATTATGGTTTAAGACTAGAGTTGCATATTTATTGTTGCTAAAGATAAATAGACTACTTATTTTTGTTCTTCCATTAAGGACCAACCACCTTAATATTGAGTACGAAAAATACACATAATTGGTACAGACTTAAACCAATTCCCACTTCACTATGGAAATTTTTTAAATCCATGGTTAATTAAAATTCAAAAATTTGACCTCATTTACTTGACGTTTATGATATCTATCCCATGAAATTTGAACCTTATCACTGGATTTGAAATATTAGTTGTAGTAGAATATATTTCACTTCTGTAAAACCAAAATCACTAGGTAAACCAAGAAAATAAAAACTGAAATAATTCACTTTATTCATGGGTTTTGGTCACAAGGATGGATAAAACCCCCTTAAGCTCAATAGTTGTGGGTTGAGCCTTAGAAAAATGGTGATGGTTTTAAACCAAACCCTAGATCTATTTGTGTATATCAAATCCTACTTTAGATAAGATATAAAAATATAAAGCATGAAATGAAAGATACCTAACATGAGCACAAAAATTTAAAATAATTCATATTCTCCATTACCACAATAGGAAGGCAAATAATAAACACATATGGATTAGCTTGTTGAATTTGAATGGGATCTAAATCCCCTCCTTGGAATGGGTCCTTGGATTCCTTGGTTTTCTTGTGACTCCCTCCTTCATGGATAAATAAGGTACATATGCTAGAAATTGCAATCAAGAGGAAGAGTTCCTCAATACTCTAGTGACATCTAGGTAGCATAGCCCTACTTTTGGGGATGGATTGATGTAGTGACTTCAAGTGATTTATTTATAGTTGTATAATGGATAAAACCATTCACATGATATTATTTATAGTGACCACAAGTGATTTATTTATAGTTGTATAGTGGATAAAACCCTTCACCTATATATAGCCTTAGATTGGAATTTGGTGAAGGGTGAAATACACATTTCAATTTCAAGAACCAATGTTGAGCTATTTTATTAGTTGGCATACATTTTTAACCTCTGCAATTTTCTTTTCAGTAATAAAAATATGATTTTTTTAGAGGAAAAATTATTAATTAACAAACTTTGTCGACATCCATTCAACTTAATCCATTTTCATTCATCAATGTCTATTTTCATTCATTCTCCTATAAAAATCATTCATATGGGCCAACAAAGATCCATTTAGGGTTTAGGCCATCATAAGCTTGCAAAACATGTCAAGAGCTTGCCTTTTTATAGTGTAGGTATGCATTTGTCATTAACAAGGTGTGCATATTCCTCCTTACTAAGTAAAAATGTAATCCCACACACTCAACATGCATTTTCAACTTGAGGCTTGCATTTTCCTCAATACCATGTTTTCATGTAATTTCATAAGGTTATCATACAATTACTTTATTTTAAAATTGCATTAGAAAAGGATATATATATATATATATATATATATATATATATATATATATATAAGACGTTAATACATTGTATATACACCCCACCTCAAAATTTTTAAAAACAACAATTCTTTTCTTAATCCTCATCGACATGAATTACTACATGAGAAAAAGGACTTGATGAGGAAGGGATAGAAGGATCAACATAGCTTTCCATCTCATATTGACAATTAGGAAATTTAAATATATTAATGTCGTGTTTAATTTCATAAATATATTGCATAATTTTGTCAAGTTTTAATTCAACCATGCTTTCATGAAAATCCACTCTCGGTCTTGAATTCTATTGGTATCATATGTATTTAAATGCTTGCAAAACTCATGTCCAATTCGAATCACGTGACCATATAATATACATATTTTAGGTCTCAACTCTAGAGCGCTATAAGCACAACAAGTAGGAAAATCATGGAAAGAAGAAGAAAGTACACTCATTTGACTCTCTTGGACATCAAAAGAAATATTAAACGAATCTTGATTTTCATCTTTCATAAAATTATCCTCATTTTCTATGGGAATATTTTCTTTATTCTTATCTTCCCAATAATCTCGACCTACTACTTCCATCAACATTGTATTACCATCATGATTAAAGGTCATTTTCAAAACCTACTTACCAATCAAACTGGATAATCAAATTGTATGAAAACGTGTTTTCCAAGTCCTGAATATATATAATTTTTTGTGTCAAAGTCGTATTCATTAATGAATCGTCTCAAAATTTGAAGATGCACATATTTTCGTCACCTTATAATCAAGAGTACACTTAACATCATTACATTTTATTAATTAGTCCATGATAAAAAAATCCTTTTGAATAATTATGATTGATAAGTGATGGAATAAGTATCACACATGTTGCAATATTTCCCACATATCTAGGTTGGTAGATTATTTGACTCCAAGCCCAATGGAAATGACACAAGATCTATGGTTCTTAATGCTTCATAGGGAATAATTATCCCCAATTTGAGTTGACTAATGTTGCAACTAGAACCTTATTCAGCTTATATGCTTAATAATTTTATTATAACATCGAAAAATAAAAAAAAAAATTGAGTAAATCCATTAAATAAGAGTTAAACCGGGTTAAATACCTTTAAAACATGGTTTAATGTTAATGTAACAAAATCAAAATCTTCATTCATAATTAAAACATAATTGGATCGACGCTATAAAGAGGGATGATCAATGATCTAAATGATTTTGGATGATAAAGGGATCAGGGGTTAGTGGAGCATAAATCTTTAATACCACCAAACCACTCGATATACACATGGTGCTTCCTTTTTGAAATCGAAACCTTTAAAATTTTTAGAAACCACCTTATAGAGATTCAATACCACCTTGGTATTAGGCCCTCCACCTTGTCAGTTAGTATTTGGGAGCAATTAACTTAACCTCCCAGTCCAATTAGGTGGTCATATTACTTTAGTCTATATATGCATGATCAAATCACATATCAAATTTAAATTTTTCCTTGGGAGTATATGTCAGGGAGAATATATATAGTCAATTCCAACTGGGTTGTTTAACAAACCAATTATGTGACTAGATAAAAGGGCCACAACCACGAATTGGAAAATATAGTCTTGAATCCCACCTAGTATTTTTCAAGCCACATGCATGCAAACCATCTCCACTAGAATATGAACATGATCAAGTGTTTTTTATGTTGCTAACTAGAAACATAGTGTAAATTTCAAGCTATATTGTTTGAATAAGGTTTCGAGGTCAATTTTCAAGGAAATCATGTTGAAAGTTGTATAAGAGAATAATATTATGTATTGTTTAGAGGGACATATTTCATAGTGTTATAGATCCACCTTACACAATGGAATCAAAAGGTAAAAAAATGATTTATTACATATCTAATTTCTCCAACATCAATGAAATCACATCTACATATACTATAACTAAAAACCATTTTTCAATCACCCCTTGATACACATCATTAGAGTATAACTTTACATTGATCATGTGTGATATGGTGAATAGGTGCTCGAGTCTAATACAAGGATATCAATAATCATTTATACAAGATTGGAACCAAGAGTTGAAGAGGCCAAGACAAACATAGAAGAATGATGACGAGTGCAATTAATTTGAATAAATAGGAATTGATACCCTCATAGGTGTGGAAGAAACAACCATAGGAGCCCTGGTGAAAAAGAAAGGGGATCCAAACATATGATGTGAGTTGTGAATATGGAATCTCAAGATGATGGATCTAGTAAATTTTGAATATATATTTTCAAATCCTAGGAACTACAATTGAGGTTGAACCATTGAAGTACATGTGAAAATCACAATTGTGTGAGAATGAGCTGGAGTTGAGTGTTTGATATCCTACTAGGTTTTAGAGTAGTGAGGAATCTCTCAGCTTAGTCTGAGGTAACTCGTCAATGAGGTAAATCATAGAAAGGTACATGATGAAGTAAGACTAAGCCATAGAATCAAATATCTTGTGTTGATAGGGGAAAGTTTACTAACACCTAGGAATATGAGGACCTCCCAAGGACCAACATACAAAGTATGGAAAATAGAGATATATCTTTGGAAACAAGTTTTGTAGTTGAAACATGTGGTTGGGATCTACTTGAATGTAAACTCCCACTAAAGGGATGATAAAAATCACACATGTCTAGGAATATCATACAATCAATTGAACCATTGAACCATCAAAGGTACAAATCTCAATGATGTGATAATGAGCTATAGTTGATAACTTGAGAAACAACCAAGTCAAAGAGAAAATATTTTTCTTGATACATGTTCCAAGGAAACCCATCGATGAGGAAAATGGGATGAAGGTACACTATATTCTATACCAAACCCATATAATACAAGTTTTGAAGTCAATAGGGGAAGGCCCACTAGGGTCATGGGAGAAAGGGATCCCTTGAAAACCAACAAGAGGTAGAAAGTGTAGGATAACTAGTAGGGATTGACACTAAGGTTACATAGGAAGGAAAAGAGAGATGGAATAATGACTTCCCTTATTTAGATCATAAGGACAAGGATGACTTGGTAGTGATTTAAAGAATTCTAGAGGGAATGGTCAATTATATGGTAGAAGGTTGTTCAATGACAAATAAATAAAAGAGGGAACAATTAGAGGCCTTATATTGGCAACACTAGATGTTAAAAAAATCATCAAGACAAGGGTGAAGTGTACTAGGACTAAGGAGAAACTAAATAGAATCCATGGTATTCAAGGGTGGATCATCATATATTCTTTAAATAAGGGAAACAAATGGATGTTTCCACAAATGAAACATGTGCCAAATAAACAGAAGAGCCTGTTACTATTTCCAAAGTTGTGTCACAGAGTTACAAAAGATACAATAAAGGAAAAAGGGTCCCACCAACCAATCTAGGCAATGTGTCAAGAGATACAATATCCAAAAGAAATGTGATTATATATTTTCTATGATTTATTCTCTTTAAAGTATTTTCTTATATGGGCTAGTTATGTTTTTTAAGTTTTATGTCATTTTCTATGTATTATTGGTTGGTTAGAGGTCAATGACCTTGATTAATATTATAATATGCCAAGTTTTGACCTCCTAACCCATATTGATAATGTGTTGATTGATTTTAACTATCAGTCTGTTGGTTGTGGAGCTTGATTATCTTCCTGATTCATAGGTTTGTTTCAGCCATGCTTGGACCCCATTCCCTAACGAGGGCATGTGGGGAGTATTTCCCTCCCACAACTATTTCTAGGGGGTGTATCCCCCCCCTGACAGGGGATTCAGGGGTAGTTCCCCGGAAGAGAAATTTTGGAAAAAATTGACATGTAAAATATTGTAATTTCATATTCAATCTAGACCGTTCATTATAAGGTCGCATATATGATGGTAGAAATTATTTTATTTTATTTTCCCCTAGAAGGAAACCCTAGTTTATGAGGGAATTGTATTGTGGTTGTTTATTATCACAAATATTGTACTCTGAGAGAGGAGACTGTGAGAGAAAGAATAGGAAATTACAATGGATGTGTTGTAGGTTGTATCCCTTCATTTTGTTGGATAATAAAAAGGAAGGACCTGGAAATTTCTCTGGTGGATGTATCCCACACTGGGTGAACCACGCATATATGTGTATCCATTGTATTATGTATATTTTGTGTTTTATTTCCACATTTATTTTATTTTATTGCTCTACGATCCTGTTTTTCTAACAACTAGTATCAGAGAGAAAGGTAACTTGCAGGAAAAGAGGGTTCCTAGTTCGTGTGGGAGAAATGGTGGAAGATGGAAAGTTTAGGATCAAGAAATTTAACCAAAAAAACTTCCAGTTATGGAAGATGTAGATGGAATATTATTTATGTTAGAAGGATATATTCCGACCATTGGGTGGAATATCAAAGAAGTCAACGACCATGAAGGATGAAGAATGGGAGGTTCTTTACATAAAGGCACAAGGAACGATACGATTGATCTTGGCAGCATAGGTGGCTTTCAATATTTCAAAAGAAAATAAAACAAAGGAGTTGATGGATGCATTGGCTAAACTATATGAAAAACCCTCGATGTCAAATAAGGTATTTGTAATGAAGAGATTATTTAATATGAATATGTTTGAAGGTGGGTCTGTTGCATATCATTTAAATTATTTTAATATAGTTACTAATCAGTTAAGTTCTATAAAATTTGACTTTGATGATGAGGTCAGGGCTCTTCTAATATTGTGTTCATTTACAGAAAGATGGAATGGCTTGGTCATGGTTGTAAGTAACTCTGTTTCTATTTCAAACACTCTAAAATTTGATGATGTTGTTGGCGTTATCCTTAGTGAGGAAATGCGACGAAAAAACATAGGTGAGACATTAGGTAATGCGTTAAACATGGAGAATAGGGGAAGATAAAAGGATAGAGGAAAGGGCTCAGGGAACCACAGGAATCATAAGAAGGGAAGATCCAAGTCCATACTAGGAAAGACATAGTGTTGGAATTGTGTGAAGAAAGGGCATATGAAGAAAGATTGCAAAGCTTCAAAGAAACAAAGAGATGGATAACAAGAGAAAAATCAAGAAGCAAATGTAACAGGTGATGTGTTATGAGATGATTTGTTTCTTTCTGTAGATAATATTTCTAAGTCTTGGGTAGTAGATTCATAGGCTTCATTTCATGCCACACCCCATAGGAAACACTTTCTATATTATGTTCAAGGTGTTTTTGGAGAGGTTCATTTAGGTGATGATGCACCATGCAAAATTGTTGGAATGGGTAAGGTACATATAAAGAAAAATAATGGAAACCAATGGTTATTGAAAGAGGTAATACATGTACCAGATCTAAGGAAAAATATAATTTCAATAGGGAAGTTGGAAAGTGAAGGTTGTATATGTATATTTATAGATAAGGCATGGACGGTCACCAAAGGATCATTGGTGATAGAAAAAGGAGAGAAGGTAGGTACATTGTATTTATGTACTGGTAATATTGACTCTTATATCTCTTTAGCTTCTATAGGAGTGGATACAACACATTGGAATCATAGGCTCAGACACATGAGTGAGAAGGGGATGCATATACTTCACAAAAGAAATTTTTTGTCATATCTTCAAAAGGATTTATGTGAGCATTGTGTTTATGGAAAACAGAAGAGAGTCAGATTTCTCAGAGTTGGAAAAGAAAAGAAGAGTGAAAGGTTAGAGCTTGTGCAGATAGATGTATGGGGACCAACTCAGGTATCATCTATTGGTGGCTCTCATTATTATGTTACTTTTATTGATGATGCAGCTAGAAAAACTTGGGTTTATTGGATTCGACAAAAATATGTGTTTTTTGACAGTTTTAAGAAATGGAAAGCTTTGGTTAAGAATGAGACAAGAAAAAGGTTGAAGTGTCTCAGATCAGAAAATGGAGGTGACTATTGCAGCAAGGAGTTTGATGATTACTTTTCATACCATGGGATTCATAGAGAGAAGAGAGTTCCGGGAACACCACAAGAAAATGGTGTGCCAAAAAGGATGAACAGGACAATCATGGAGCATGCAAGGAGTATGAGATTTCATGCAGGGTTTCCCTTACCGTTTTGGGTAGATATTGTAGATACTTTTGTTTAATAGATAAAATGAGGACCTTCAAGTTCTTTGGATGGTGGCATTCTAGAGGAGGCATGGATAGGTAAAAAGGTAAACTATTCATTTTTGAAGACTTTCGGTTGTGAATCATTTGTCCATATTGATAAAGAAAATAGAACAAAGCTTGAGGCTAAATCTAGGAAGTGTACATTTATTGGATAGAGTGTTAATGACTTTGGTTGTATTTTATGGGATTATGAAAATAAAAAAATCATTAGGAGTAGATATTTCATATTCAATCGTAAGGTCATGTACAAAGATCAGTTACAGGGAAAGAAATAGGAAAAATAAAAACTAGAATACACAGTGCTTGATGAGATCACTGAAAAATAAATTCCAAAGGTACCAAAAAATAAAAATGTACAACAATAGGAGAAATAGGTACCTCAAACTCCTTCAAGTGTTGTTAGAAAATCTACTCATTTAAGTAGACCCCTTGAACGATACTCTCCTTAATTGTATTATTTATTGTTGACTGATTATGGTGAACCAGAAAGTTATGAAGAGGAAATGCAGGTAGAAACTAAAAGGAAGTGGGAGCAAGGCATGAAAGAGGAAATGGAATCCTTGGTAAATAACCGGACTTGGTACTTGGTTTAGTTTCCTGCAGGAAAAAGAGCATTGTAGAATAAATGGTTTTACAAGTTAAAGAAAGAAGATGGAGGGAAAAAAGGTACAAGGCTAGACTTGTTGTAAATGGGTTTGCACAAAAGAAAGGTATAGATTTTGATAAAATATTTTCTCCTGTTGTTAAAATGGCTTCAATTGGGACTATTTTAAGTCTTGTGGAAGTAGAATATTTGCATCTTGAAAAATTAGATGTAAAAACAACTTGTCTCCATGAGGATTTGGAGGAAGAGATTTATATGCAACAACCACAGAGGTATGAGGTCAAAGGAAAGGATAATTTAGTATGCAGGATGAAGAAGAGCTTGTATGTCCTAAAGAAAGCTCCAAGGAAGTGGTTTTTGAAGTTTGACAGGTTTATGATAGAAGAAGGTTATAGTATATGTCATTTTGATCACTGTGTTTATTTTAAAAGGATAGAAAATGGAAGTTGTATTATCATGCTATTGTATGTAGTTAACATGCTTGTTGCATGGTCTAATATGCATGATATAAATGTGCTCAAGAAGAAATTAGCTAATTCATTTGCGATGAAGGATTTGGGTGCTACAAATAAAGTCCTTGGTATGAGAATAAAAAGATACAAGAAAAATTACAAATTGACATTGTCTCGGGGTGAGTAGATAGAGAAGGTCTTGGAGAGGTTTAGAATGCATAATGAAAAACCAGTTAGGACACCTTTGGTTAACCATTTAAAATTAACCAAAGAAATGTGTCCCAATACACAAGAGGAGATAGAATACATGTCTAGGGTCCTCTATTCATCAACAGTTGGCAGCTTGATGTATGCAATGGTTTGCAGAAGACAAAATATTGCACATGTAATGGGAGTTGTGAGCAGGTATATGAACAATCCAAGTAAAGAACATTGGGAGGAAGTAAAGTGGATTCTCAGGTATTTGAGAGGTACTACTACTCATGCATTATGTTTTGGAGGTTCAGACATTGTTCTACAAGGATATGTTGATTCAAATATGGCATGTGATAAAGAGAGCATGAGGAGCACCACAGGGTATGTTTTTTATGTAGGTGGAACAAAAGTGAGTTGGGCTTGGAAACTACAAAAGGTTGTTTCACTTTCAACAACAGAAGCATAGTATGTTTTTTCTACAAATGATAGTAAAGAAATGATTTGGTTATAGAGGTTTATGGAGGAATTGGGAAAGAAGCAAGAGAATAACAGGTTGTACTGTGATAGTGAGAGTGTCATTCATATTGCAAATAAATCATCCTTCCATTAAAATACTAAGCATATACAACTCAGGTACCATTTCATATGATCCATCTTGGCATATGAACATTTGAAGTTGGAAAAGACACATACTAGCCAAAATCCTGCATACATGTTAAAAAAGGGAGTAACCAGGGAGAAACTGAGTTCCTACTCAGTTTCAATTGGCCTTCAATCATGAAGGTGGATATGAGAAATTTTCCAGGTCCAAGGTGGAGTATAGTCCAGCAAGTACAACATCAATGTTATTTTTGTGATCAGTCACCAAGTGGGATATTGTTGGTTATGGAGCCTAATTATCTTCTTGATTCAGAGGCTTGTTTCAGTCATGCTTAGACCCCATTCCCTAACAGGGGGTGTGGGTTTGATTTCCACCCCAAAAATGTCTCCAGGAGCATCCAAGGGGGTGTATCCCCCTCTAGCGGGGAATTTGGGGGCATCACCCCCAAAGTGAAATCTTGGAAAAAATTGCCTTGTAAAATATTGTAATTTCATAGTCAATTTGGACCATTCATTATAAGGTCACAGATATAACGGTAGAATTTATTTTAGGGTTTTTTTCATAGAAGGAAACCCTCTTTTATGAGGGAATTGTATTGCGGCTATGTATTATCGCGAATATTGTATTCTTAGAGAGGATATTGTGAGAGAAAGAAGAGGAAGTTACAACGGGTGTGTTGTAGGTTAAATCCCTTCATTTTGATGGATAATAAAAATGAAGGAACTAGAAATTTTTCTAGTGGACATAGCCCACACTATTTGAACCACGTATTTCTGTGTTTATATTATATTGTGTATCCTATGTGTTTTATTTCCGCATTTGTTTTATTTTATTGCTCCGCGATCCTGTTTTTCTAACACAATCAATATTTATAATCTATCACAATTTTTTAACCCTCCACCCACTAACCTTGGTAAATTTTTAACCCTCCACATAATCCACCATAGGAACCATGTGCATGCTCCAAAACCACTATCCATGCCCTAAATGGAATCTTTGAGTTGCATGTGTCATATGGTAACCATTACAAGATTTAACACAAAATATTTTTTGGGGGATTTGGATGTGGTTTAGGGTAATGGGTTAGGAGTTAGGGATTGAGAGGTTAGGTGGTTTAGGGGTTGGGGGGTTTTAGGTTTTAATTGCAGTGTTTTAGGTTACTAACGTTTCCTCTATAAGTGACAAAAATCTAGAGGTATTTAAAAATAGATGCATCTAGATGATATACTTGAGTGTGACTCTAAATCCTTTAAATTAATCATGTTCAAGGTCAAATGGTACGGTGCATGAATGAACGTGATCCTAAAATAATTTTTATTGAGAATGCCAATGGATTTACCATGGTTAATACAAGGATAGTTAAGTCGGGTACAAAGCCTTCTGTTCTTCCAAGCTAATGTGAGCATGTATTTTACTAAGAGGTTCCAGGTAAAGTGGGTTGGTCATATGTTGTTAGATATGATCCAAGAGGAAGGCTTGTAAAGTATAATGTAGTGGAAGAATATGATATTGAAGAAGAAGATGATGTAGAAGATCATGTATATGTGTTAGATTAAGAAGTCAAAGAATTCAATTTAGATGTATATTATTATGTTCTCGATGATCATATCGATGATGAAACTACAGAAAATGACATAGATGATGTTGCTGCTATGGCCAATCCTTTCAATGTTGATTCTGAACTAGATGATAGAGATGTTGAGTTGGAAGAAGAAATATATCAATGATATTGAATTGTTGAAATGTAGGTCAAAGTATGTGATTATATATTTTCTATGATTTATTCTATTTAAAGTGTTTTCTTATACGGTATAATTGTGTGTTGTTAAGTTTTATGCCATTTTCTATGTATCATTGTTTGGTAAGAAGTCATTGACCTTGATTTATCTCATAACCCACCAACCTATAACTTCCTAAACCATATTAATAATGTGTTGATTGATTTTAATTATTAGTCAATATTGATAATCTACCACAACAGTCTAACCCTCCACTCACTAACCTTGGTAAATTTATTACCCTACACCTGTATCCACCATAGGAACCATGTGCATGCTCCAAAACCACTACCCAATTCATAAATGGAATCTTTGAGTTCATGTGTCATATGGTAACCAATACAAGTTTTATCACAAAATATTTTTGAGGGGATTTGGACATGGGTTAAAGTCAGGAGCTAGTAATTAGGCATTGAGGGGTTAGGGGTTTAGGGGTTGGGATATTTAGGAGTTAGGGAGTTATGGGGGTTTAGGGTTTAAGTGGGTTATATATAACTATATAAGACATATCATATACAAATACAAATATAAATTATATTATAAACAATTAACAATTAACAATTAACAATTAACAATTAACAAATAAAACATTAAACCTAAAAAACAAGGGCCAAACCCCCAACCAAATAAACCCACTCCTATGTAGTGAGACAATAATTGGCTCATTACACTTTAATACTATATGTTTTGTAACACACCTAGGACAGGGCATACAAATTTTCACTTTTCTTAAAGGACAGATTCTCCATCCATGGTTTCTAATTTGGGAAGTCAGGGAACCAGTCTGACCTCTTGGTCAAGGATATTCGATTCTAAAGCCAACGACTCTCTGAGACCTTGATGGTATCACTCTATAATTAAACATAGACCCTTTTGACTTTCGGGTGCACGTCTAATGGTACCTGTGACCTTACCTTCATGCTTGGGAAATCTCTAAGTTTGGGTGCTAGCCCCTTTTCTGATAAGCCCCTCCTTGAGGTGACCTTGGACGATAACCTCATGCAAACACACAATTGTGGGTGTGGCCAAAGGAAGTTTGAAACCAAACTACCTTTCGGCTTGCAATTCTCCTCAAGCCTCCACGTGTCCTTTCTTCAAAACCATGGTTTGGATTGTGGCCCACCCTCAAATTTTTAAAGTTCGTACATCTCTGATCCCCGCAATGCTATGGGACCGTTGATCTCATGATATTGACAGTGCCTCTAAAGTAATGGCTTAGATCTATCCCTTTCAAAGCTACAGATTCAGATCTGACCTCTTTCAAATCAACGACTGTGATTTGTTTCGAAATTCTGGACTTCGGAATTCTTAAGTCTCAAACTTTCCTTTCTTTCGTACGTCAATCTTTCAGAGTCGACGATTTGTGAACACCTTCCCTTCTCAATCAGCGGCTCTACCTCTACTTCGGGGGTTTTACCTTTCAACTAGATCAACGGTCATGCGGCCCTTTTATCGATCAATGGTCAAGATTTCCTTTGAGTCTTCGGACTTCTGAGATATCAAACTTTAGTTGCCCTCGAAGTAAGCGGATTCCTACCGCGTGTCCACTTGAATCAGACGGTTGAGGCTTGCTTTGGGTCTTTACCCGAAATATATAGATTCATGCCACCTATCCTTTTGATCTGATGGCTATGAATTACTTCGGGACTTTACCTGGAATCCTCCAATCTACGCCACGTCTCTTCTGGATCAGACGGCCCAGATTCACCTCAGACTATCCGACACTTGAGATTTACTTCAGATGATCTGACAACTGAGATATACTTGAGATGATCAGACGGTATAGATTTACTTCAGCTCTCCGGACTTCGGGAGTCTCAAATCTCAATTGAAACTCTCAAACATATTTCTCCAGAGTCCACGATCAATGATCTATATATGCTCTCCACAAACACAAATATCCAGAGTGAATCCCTCCAGAGTGTCGAATATTCTGACACCTATCCTCCCCAAATCAACGACCCTGGTCCTCTTTGGGACTTCGACACTTTTCAACCAATACCATATCAACAGTCCTTTGAGCTCCTCCTCGATCAAAGATCGAGATATCATTTAGGACTTTGGCGCTTTCACCCTCTTCTTTCTTCCAGAGTTCATCGTACCTAGAGTTCTAGATCTGCTGCCACGCGTCCACTTTCAAATCAACGGTTGTCGTCTGCTTCAGGACTTCGACAATTTCAAATATCAGTTTCTCCATGCTCTACTTCTCCCAGATCATTTTATCTAGAGCCCATGATCTGATGACATGTGTCCTCTCACAGATCGATGGCTCCCAACTACTTCAACTATTCAGGGTTCGATGATTTCCAACTTGACTCCTTTGTTTTCTCCTGGAGTACTTTCACCCATAGTTCAGGATATTTTTCCACGTACCCTCTAGATTTGACGGTCCAGATTCTCTTTAGTTCTTTGGCTCTTCGGGATTTGGGAGTTTCAGGATCCTATGCACTTGTATCTCCTAGAATTATTTCACTTGAACTTCATGGATTTCTTCCACGTGTCCCTCTGAAATGGACGGTTGTGATATTCTTCGACTTTTGGGACTTCGAAATTTTTTCACACTCCTCACTTGGAAACCTCTGAAGCAGTTTTCCTCGAAGAATCTTATCTATCGAAACGTATCTCCTGTCGACCGATGAACATGATCTACTTCGGGTCTTTAACTAGAGTCCACAGACTTATGCCACTCTCGCTCCTCCTCCTGAGCTTCTTGATCTCTTTTAACTTAGAATATTTTCTAAGTGTTCAAAGGCCTCAACCTTTTCTCCGCCTACGGGTCTGTCTCTTGGACTTTGTTTGCACGCCTAAAAGTGATATTTTGTTAAGAACCAAATACCTAAATACAAAATATCACAATAGATCCAAAGATATCTGAATACAATCACCATGCAAGATATATGAAACCATATAGAAAACCACAACTTTATTATAGAAACCCTTGAGGTATGGAAACACCATACAATGGATCCTATTATGGAAGGGATCCTCTCCTGTTCACTTACCTCTTCGAGGGGGCATCCTCCTATTGAGATACCGCTCCAAATACAATAATTCTCTTCATGTCTCATTACATTGCTTGAACCCCTTTATATAGTGCTACCATCACCTAAGAACAT
>JZKD02S0284884.1:634857-700941 GCA_000966675.3 Picea glauca | reverse complement strand
AGTGGGCCTTATTTAATAATATAGTGGACCTAGTCCACCTTACATTGAATGACCTCCACTATTATCACTATGGGCCCTCTGGGCCCCTCCACTACCTCTCTAGCTACCTTACATATTTCTTTTGAGCTTGATCCCCTTTAAGATTTTTCCTTCCTGCGCATTCCTTGCGTTTCATGGATATCATCAAACTCATATCGAAGGTCAACGACGATCGATGGTTCACATAAATTGCATGTCTCCAACATGTGTTCTCATTATCAAAGAGTTTGACCTCCACAATTTGGAAAGTGATCGCTCAACTTGGTCTTAACTGGAGTCGTTGATCTTCCAGCCCGACGAGATCAACAACATTGGTAAATTGTCGGCCATGAACTAGCACTTCTTCTACTTTCACCTTCGCACTCCACAATGATTCCCCACCCTCGATCTCCATTCATAGATCGATGGTTCACAGTGATTGCGGGGTCCCACCTCCACAATATGAGAAGTGCTCGCTCGACTCTAGTCTATTCCTAGTCATTGATCTTCCATTCTCAACGAGATCAACGACGTAGGTTGATCACGGCCATGAACTAACATGTCCGCTATCAGGTTCTTAATTCATGGGTAGGCTTAATATATTTTCTCTCTATCTCTTGAGCTTAACCCTTGGAAGAATCCTAAACTCTAGAACTTAGATGGTTACCGGTCTCTACCTGCCTTGTAGAAATCCTATGCATACATGCACTATCTCTCCTGAACTTTAACAGACTCCCTCCTCCAAGGGATGCATAATGACTAGGAGTGTCATCATGCGTACATGAAACTGTGCCCAAGGTTGACAAACTCATAGTTCATGGATCCAACTTAAGCCACCATATGGCGCATGCATTTACGAATAAAAAACATGTCCAATCCATACTTGCTTAAACACACAATTTAAAAAATAATAAAGAGATATAGTATAACCATGAATCCAACATACACATCCCTTGGTCATTCACAGTATATCCCATTTCATTACATAATTACAGCGTAATTTCGCAGGGTATGAGAATAGTTATCTATTACAAGTTGCATCTAACCAACTGACTGTGGGTGTGCACATTTACACCCAACCATAGGCTTAGAGGAATTCATTCTTATCACTCTAGCCACCCTCATGCCAAGTCATGATATCACTAGGGAATTTATGCCATCTCTCAAAGAAACTCTCTTTGTCACAGAGACCCTGCGAGGTTTATCATATGCCTCCTCAGCATCAAGTTCATGTTCAAGTCCTTCAGGCCATGTTTTCGACACTTCATTTGGGTTTGTACATATCCCTTATGATCTTGTGCTCTCCTCCCATGTCTCCTCTCGTGCTATCTCTGTATGTATCTTACCTTCCCTCCTCTGGAAGGTTTTTGATCTGTCTTATTCCTTCTATTAGAAGGAAGCTCGGGTATGTAGGTCTCTGTGGTACTTTGAGCTCACATCTTGCAGCTAGACCATGTTTCCATTCATGGGGGTGGTTTATGATTCAACCACCAGTCCTTTCTTTATTAACTGATTTATTTCCTCTAGAGATATCATGGCTCGTACTTCAAGGCTTTACCCCCCAACAGTCAGTTATGGGCAATTTAACAATAATACATTTACATTGTCCACATTCCTTAGCATGGTAATCCTATTTTATGATTAATTACAAGATGGGGGAAACAGGGGTGTTACAATTCCCGCCCCCCCCCCTTAAAGGAACACCATCCTCGATGTTCTTTCTTAAAAAACACATGCCATGCCTTTCTCATTTAGTTGTTTCAGAAATATTGATCTTTCTTTATCGGTCAGGTCCTTTTTTAGACCCTTAATCTTGGTCACATGATTTCAATAATTATTGGACAACAAGAACTTTTATAATAGTCTTATGCGAAGACACTGCATAAACTTTTCTAGGAAAATTTCATAATCTTAGCACAATAATTATTTTTGTAGTTCGTGGATTTGTATCCACATGGTTGTTTTGTTATCCAGGCTCATTTTTTTTCCTTGACATACCCATTGGGTGCATGATCGAAATCAATAGTTTACAAGAGCTATTTAGGTCTCATCTTCCTTACAGTCATTCAACCTCCAGGCCTAGGCTCAGGCATCCCCTTCTCTGCTACACAGTCCCTCGAGTGATCCATCTTTCCTTGCCAAGGTTTTCTCACACAGGAAGAACTACCCATCGTGTGCATGATCCCAATCAATAGTTTACAATAACTATTAAGGTCTCCTCTTCCTTGCGATCACTCACCCTCCAAGCCCAGGCTCATGCATCCCCTTCTTTTCTATACAATCCCTCGGGTGATCCATCTTGCCTTGCCAAGGTTTTCTCACACAAAAATAATTCTAGAGACTCTATAAAGTCTTACAGTCGATGTGTCCCTCAGAATTTATTTGTCGAGGCTTCCCTCTAGCTTGTGTTACCTCAACACAACATAATCTAGGTGATCATGGCTTACGAAGGGGTTCTCATGGCTCAACAGTAGCCATTTTTCATGCTTTTATAGCTTGAAATCTGTCCGGCCTAGCTAAAGTTAGGGATGAAGGTTACTCTCCTTCTCCTAGCACCGTAATATATAGGGGCAAAGGTTACTCTCCTTCTCCTAGTATCGTAATAGATAGGGATGAAGGTTACTCTCCTTCTCTCGATAATTCATTCTTTAAATAGCGAAACAAACTGTTAGTCTCTATTTCATGCGATCAGATTAAACTCTTTTTCACAGTTCTTCTTCGAACCCGAGAGTTCAGTCTCTTGTCTCTGCACTCTTCGCAGATATTTTCCTTTCACCTGTATATTAGGTATACAATAATTGATGAGACATCATCATAAATTTTAAATTCATAATTTCCTTGTAAATCTGTCACCTACAGATTTCCAATTCCACAGTTTATTTCCATATTTGTTCCGCATACCAACCAGATTCATAATTATGGGACTTTCCTTCCCACAAGAGTTTATCTTAGCAGGAAGTTGGTCTTCATTATGGTTTTCCAGCACTGCCATATCCAAGACCCCTTTCCTCCCTGCAATTCATTCTTTACATAGCCAAACAAATTGTTAGTCTCTCATGCATCCATGTGTATATATGTATATTCAAAGCCATGCATACTAACAATTCATCACATCTATATAAACATAAAAAGGGAATCCCATTCCTTGCCTATGCCTCATTTCAACATTCTAACCCTTTCAAAACGTAATTCAACATTTCAAAGGATTTTAACAAATGTGCCAATTATGCATGGCCACATTCATACCCAATGCACTCTTGCATTGCTTTCAAGTTTGTCATGCTTTATGCCTAGTTCCTGGACATGGTGTATTGGAATTTAACCAACCTTTTCCTCGTATGGCTTATTAATTTTCTTTCATTCTTACAGTAGGACCATACTGCCTACTATAGGATGATCACGATCCCAAATTAGTACACATGATACTCAAAAGTTTCACATGCATGCCTTTAAGAATTCTTCCTTTATTAATAACCAGGGTGCCAATAATCATGGCCACCCAAATTTGGTTTTCTCTAACACCTATACAATGTAAGTAGAAATGTTGGATGTTCTTGCTTTCTCAATGGGAAATACATTGTCTATCCTTTATGCAAACATGCATTTCCTAGAAGCAATTCCATGCAACATGCTATCTATGAGCACTTATGTTTCCAATCATTCCTTGATTGGTCCATGTATTCATGACATATCAGTTCATGAATTCTTTCAAGGGTCACAAACAATGTTTACTACCAGAGGTTCATACCTCCATCATACCTTACTTCGGTACCCAACGCATACAATTGTCTTTCAAAAGTTCATGCATAACACTAAGACAATAAAATATTTCAGAAGGGATTCTTACCAAATCCCTTCATACCTTGTGCCACATAGGCACGAATATCTTTATACCGGTTCTTAGCTGCTAGCACCCTCTTTCCAATTTTTACCTCATTAGTGGTGCTTTATGGGGAATTTTACAGCCCTGTCAACAATATTTCAACCACAACCTTCTCCTGGTCATCCTCTGCCTGAGGTTGCCCATCTTTGGCAAATGTCTTCCTCAATAGCTCCAATTTCTTTCTATAGATAGCATGCATCATCATAGTCACAATTACATTAGTTTTAATATTAAACCAAATGCATGTATCATAACATTCGAATTCATAAAACATCTTCAAAATGTCCTAGCATATCTTTATGCACTTCATCACATTATCCTCAAATGTTTCCACAAGTGAAACACAATTTTTTTTTGATTGTATCTTCATCAATACAATCGTTATCACTATGGTGTCAAAACCTTTTTACTTTCATTAGCGTACCAAATTTCTCATCCAAGAGAAAACATAATACTCAACAAGGAAAGAATTGAGGACTCTCCCCTTATTCCAACTCTTTCTACACCGCCTAGGACTTTTCACCCCAATCAAGTTATATCTAAGGCCTCACTGTCTTTTCTTAATCCTGGATTTAACCAAGCCTTTTCAGTTAAATGTACTCATGTATTCATTTAATCATACTTAAGGGGTTTACTTTCCTTTTACCAACTATAATGGTTTCCACAACTGCTCTTTTAATCCTACGACTCTGTTAAACAATTTAGGGTTCTTAGGGTGAGGAAAGTGTTCCTCCTTTTCTCCCCCTTTACTTATGAAACCTACTTCTTATTGTAATTTTTTTGCTCTTTTCCTCAGCAACCCTGGGTTAGGATCATCCTAACTCTTAGGATACATCAGCATGCTTTAATAGAAAAATACTTTTCCCATAATGAATCATGAACCTGAGCATCCTGCATGTTACCATTCGATTATCAGAATGGTAAAGATTCATTATTAGTCTTCTATTCATTACATGATGTTTTTTCAAAATGTAATCCAGGATTCTTGTATATATATATATATATATATATTCATATAAGCTTGTGGCTCAGTGCTTAATTCTCAGCAGTCATTAAGGTTGTGACTTTTTTTTCCCGATAGAGTATTCACACAATTCCTCCACAGAGAACTCCTTCATCATGCAAATTTCTTATTGCATATCAATCACTATTTGTGATGGCCTCAGTTGTGAGTTAGCTTCAACAGTTTACCAAATATCCCATAAGGAATATAAACATGCATCTTTGCCACGTACCCAAATTATGTATCCATACATATTATGGTTTGTTAACTTACATCATACTTGTGCATCACTTGCACATTTAATATCATTCATACCTAACTGGTATTACTATCAGGATTCATATTAGGAAGCTCCAAAAACACAGATAAGTATTCATCATGCTATCTTATTGCTTTCACTTTTTCCATGTGATTCACACACATGGACATATCAGGCTTCTATATCCTTTTCCCAATGATCTTCCAATCATCCTTATGATCATTTATACACATTCATGTATAAGTAGGTGCATCGCTTGCACCCTTTTACCTCATGCATTCACTTGATAGTTTAATTTCATCATTAGTGTCCTTTAGTTTGATATTTCAGTCACTTACAAGACTAATCTCATAGTCATATCTCGTATTGATGTTGATTTTTCTCAAGTAAATAACCAACCAGGGTCACTTTCCTCTTTATGCAACAACATCTAGCAAGAAAACCTTCTTTCCTGAGCGTCCACGAGGTTTTAACCATATCACTTTTCTCTGGTCATGGGGAGTTATATACTACGATTTTAATATAGAGAAGTAACTATAACTTCCAGGGATCCTACCTGATCCTATCAGATTCCTTTGATCCCACAAAGGTATTAACCATTATATAATATACCATCATCAATGCATGAAGTTCCAACTACCCATGATTAGAAGCAGTGTTACGAACACCAAGTGATCTATCCTTTGGGCTTTAGCTGCTCTTGACAAAACCCTGCCATGTTTAGCTATCCACATTCAAGTCTTATTATAAATTTTAATTAGCATATCCCTACTCCGGTAAGAGTAGTTATCACTTTGACAAAGGGCTAAAGAAATTCTTCTGCTAAAATTAAACAAGATTTCCCAAAATCACAGGTTCAATCTGAAGTCCTTCTCCTCAAGGAGTAAATGCAGATAAAAATACCTTCTTATGTTACTCGTATATGTGCCCAAGTAGGCCAATTTTTGTAACCATGCTCTGATACTAATTCGTAACACATCCATGACGAGGCATAAAATTTTTTTCTTTTCTTAAAGGATAGATTCTCCATCCATGGTTTCTAATTTGGGAAGTCGGGGAACCTGTCCAACCTCCCGATCAAGGATATTTGATTCTAAAGCCAACAACTCTCTGATTCTCTGATGGTCTCACTCTGTAGTTAAACAGAGACCCTTTCGACTTCCGAGTGCAAGTCTAATGGTACCCACGACCTTCCCTTCTCACTTGAGAAATCTCTGAGTTTGGGCGTTATCCCCTTTTCTAATAAGCCCCTCCTTGAGGTGAACTTGGGCGATAAGATCACACAAACAAAAAATTGCGGTCATGGCCAAAGGCGGTTTGAAACCAAACTACCTTTCAACCTGCAATTCTCCTCGAGCCTCCACGTGTCCTTTCTTCAAAACCATGGTTTCGATTATGGACCACCCTCAAATTTTTAAAGTTAGTGCATCTCTGATCCCCACAATGCTATGGGAGCGTTGGTCTCACAATATTGATGGTCCCTCTCAACTAACGGCTCAGATATATCCCTTTCAAAGCTGCAGATTCAGATCTGGCCTCTTTCAAATCAACGACTGCTATTTGTTTCATAATTCCAGACTTCAAAATTCTTAAGTCTCAAACTTTCCTTTCTTTCGTACATTAATCTTCCAGAGTCAACAATTTGTGGACACATGTCCTTCTCAATCAACGAATCTACCTCTACTTTGGGGGTTTTACCTTTCAACTAGATCAACGGTCCTGCATCCCTTTTCTCAATCAATGGTCGAGATTTCCTTTGGGTCTCCAGATTTTTGATATCTCAAATCTCAAACTTCACTTCCCTTCGAAGTAAGCGGATTCTTGTTGTGTGTCCACTTGAATCAAATGGTTGAGGCTTGCTTTGGGTATTTACCCAAAATCTATAGATTTATGCCATCTATCCTCTTGATCCGATGGCTATGAATTGCTTCGGGACTTTACCCAGAATCCTCCGATCTACACCACGTCTCTTCTGGATCAGACAGTCCAGATTCACCTCGGATGATCCAACGCTTGAGATTTACTTCGAACAATCTGACGATTAAGATCTACTTCGGATTATCAGATAGTTAAGATTTACTTTGGCTCTATGGACTTCGGGAATCTCAAATCTCAACTGAAACTCTCAAACATATTTCTCCAGAGTCCACGATCTGTCGCCATGCATATACTCCTATCAACGGTCTATATCCGCTCTCCACAAACACAAATATCTGGAGTGTTGGATCTTCTAACACCTGTCCTCCCCAAATCAATGGCCCTGGTCCTCTTTGGGACTTTGTCACATTTCAACCAAGACTAGATCAATGGTCCTTCGACCTCCTCCTCGATCAATGATCGAGATCTCTTTCGAGACTTTGGTTCTTTCACCCTCTTCTTTCCTCCAGAGTGCGTCGCACCCAAAATTCTAGATCTGGTGCCAAACGTCCACTTTCAAATCAATGACTGTCATCTGCTTCAGGACTTCGGAGATTTCAAATATTAGCTTCTCCATGCTCTGCTTCTCCCTGATTTTTTTATCCGTAGTCCACAATCTGATGACATGTGTCCTCTCATAGATCAACGACTCCCAGCTACTTTGGCTATTTAGGGTTCGGTGATTTCCTACTTTACTCCTTTGTTTTCTCCCGGAGTACTTTCACCTAGATTTCATAATCTTTCGCCACGTACCCTCTGGATCTGACAGTCCAGATTCTCTTCATTTCTTCGACTCTTCGGGCTTCAAGAGTTTTAGACTCCTATGCACTTGTTTCTCCCGGAGTGCTTTCACTCGAACTTCATGGATTTTTGCCATGTGTCCCTCTGTAATGGACAATTGCGATCTTCTTCGGCCTTCTGGACTTCGGGATTTTTTCACACTCCTCACTTGGAAACCTCCAAAGTAGTTTTCCCGGAAGACTTCGATCTATCGACACGTATCTCCTATCGACTGACGAACAAGATCTACTTCGGGTCTTTACCTAGAGTCCACAGAATTACGCCATTGTTGGTCCTCCTCCTGAGCTTCTTGATCTCTTCCGACTTAGAATATTTTCTAAGTGTTCAAAGGCCTCGACCTTTGCTCCTCCTATAGGTCTGTCTCTTGGACTTTGTCTACACCCTTGAAAGTGATATTTCTTCTGAGCTTGATCCCCTTGAAGATTTCATCTTCCTGTGTGTTCATTGTTTTTCATAGATCTCATCAAACTTAGATTGAAGGTCAACGATGATCGATGGTTCACATAAATTGCGGGGATCCAACATGTGTTCTCTTTATCAAAAAGTTCAACCTTCACAATTTGGAAAGTTCTCACTCAACTTGGTCTTAACCGGAGTCATTGATCTTTTAGCCCGACGTATTACAGCATTGGTAAATTGTAGGCTGAGAAATAGCATGTCCACTACTTTCACCTTCACGCTCTGTAATGATTCCCCACCCTCGATCTCCTTTCATAGATCGATGGTTCACAGTGATTGCGGGGTCCCACCTCCCAAATCTGAGAAGTGATCGCTTGACTCTAGACTAATCCTAGTCATTGATCTTCCATTATCGATGAGATTAACGACATAGGTTGATCGTGGCCATGAAAAAACATGTCTGCTATCAGGTTCTTAAGTCATGGGTAGTTATGGTAACTTGACTATCGTCTACCTCCCAGATCTAGTGGTCATGATGGTTCTCAGGTAGCATTAGGTCTAAGGTTCAAAGTTAACCTCGGGACTTTGGAAATTTGGGGATTTTACCTCCCATGTGACGAATTCGCTCAGTTCGACGAACTCCCGAATTCCAAATGACTCTAGGGTTAACTCCCACGCTCTTTCTCATATCCAATGGTCACATCAGACAATGGATTTTTCCCAACAAATTTTTTCTGTTCATCTTCCAAATAAAGATACCTTCCCTTATTTGGATACTTCAACCTCGCTATTATTTATGAGCTTTGTTAGCTCTGAAAGGCTTAAGATATTTACGCTCTATCTCTTGAAATTATGCTTGGAAGAATCCTTCCGCGCATCCCTTACACTCATTCCTCAACTCTAGAACTTAGGTGGTTCCCGGTCTCTACCTACCTTGCAGAGAGACTATGCATATGTGCACTATCTCTCCTGAGATTTAACAGAATCCTTCCTCCAAGGGACTCAGAACGACTAGGAGTGTCAACATGCGTACATGAAACTATGCCCAAGTTCGATGAACTCACAGTTCGTGGGTCAAGCTTAAGCTACCAGAGGGTGCATTCATTTACGAATACAAAACATGTCCAATCCATACTTGCTTAAATACACAATTTAAACAAGAATAAAGAGATATTATATAACCATTGGGCAAACAAACACATCCCCGGTTCATTCACAGTATATCCCATTTCATTACATAATTACAACTTAATTTCGTAGGGTATCAGAATACTTATCTATTACAAGTTGCAACCAACCAACTGACTCTGGGTGTGTGTCTTTCCACCCAACCATAGGCTTAGAGACATTCATTCTTAGCACTCTAGCCACCCCCGTGCCAAGCCATGATATCACTAGGGAATTTACGCCATCTCTCTGAGAAACTCTCTCTATCACAGTGACCCTGGGAGTTTTATCATATGCTTCCTCGGAATCAAGCTCACATTCGGGTCCTTCAGGTCTTGTTCTCAACACTTTCTTTGGGTTCATACATCTTTCTTATGATCTTGTACTCTCCTCCCATGTCTCCTCTCTTGCTATCTATGTATGTATCTTACCTTCCCTCCTCTAGAAGGTTTCGGACCTGTCATGTTCCTTCTGTAAGAAGGAAGCTCGGGTCTACAGGTCTCTGTGGTACTTCTAGCTGACAACCTATAGCTATACCATGCTTCCATTCATGGGGGTGGTTTATGATTCAACTAATGGTCCTTTCCTTATTAACTGATTTCTTTCCTCTACAGATATCATGGCTCGTACTTCAAGGCTTCACCCCCAAACAATTAGTTATGGGTATTTTAACAATAATACATTTACATTATCCATATGCCTTAGCATGGTAATCCTATTTTATTATTAATTACAAGCTAAGGGAAACAAGGATGTTATAATTCCATCCCCCTTAAAGGAACACCGTCCTCGGTGTTCTTTCTCAAAAAACACCTGTCATGCCTTTCTCAGTCAGCTGTTTCAGAAATCTTGATCCTTATTTCTCGGTTAGGTACTTTTTCAGACACTTAATATTGGTCACCTGCTTTCAATAATTCTTGGACAACAAGCACAATAATAATAGTCTTATGCAAAGACATTGCATAAAAATTTCTTGGAAAATTTCATAATCTTAGCACAATAATTATTTGCGCAGTTCATGGATATGTATCCAGATTGTTGTTTTGTTATCCAACCTCATTGTTTTTCCTTGACATACCCATTGGGTGCATGATCGTAATCAATAGTTTACAAGATATATTTAGGTCTCATCTTCCTTGCAGTGACTCAACCTCCAGGCCTAAGCTCAGGCATCCCCTTCTCTGCTACACAGTCCTTCAAGTGATCCATCTTGCCTTACCAAGGTTTACTCGCACAGGAAGAACTACCCATCATGTGCATGATCGCAATCAATATTTTACAAGAACTATTAAGGTATCCTCTTCCTTTCGGTCACTCACCCTCGAGGCCCAGGCTCAGGCATTCCCTTCTTTGCTATACAGTCCCTTAGGTGATCCATCTTTCCTTCCCAAGGTTTTCTCACATATAAATAATTCCAGAGACTCTATCGAGTCTTACAGTCGAGGAGTCCCTCAGATTTACTCTGTTGAGGCATCCCTCCAACTTGTGTTACCTCAACACAACATATTCAAGGCGATCATGGCTTACCAAGGGGTTATCATTGCTCAGCAGTAGCCATTTTTCATTCTTTTATAGGTTGAAAGGCTTCTGACTCAGCTAAAGTTAGGGATGAAGGTTACTCTCCTTCTCCTGGCACCGTAATAGATAGGGATGAAGGTTACTCTCCCTCTCCCAATACCGTAATAGATAGGGACGAAGGTTACTCTCCTTCTCCCGGTAATTCATTCTTTACACAACCAAACAAATTGTTAGTCTTTATTTCATGCAATCGGATTATACTCTTTTTCACAGTTCTTCTTCAAGCCCGAGAGTTCACTCTCTTGTCTCTGAAATCTTCCCAGATCTTTTCCTTTCACCTGTATCATAGGTATACAATAATTCATGAGACATCATCATAAATTTTAAATTCATAATTTCCTTGTAAATCTGTCACCTACAGATTTCCAATTCCACATTTTATTTCCATATTTGTTCCACACAAGAACCAGATTCATAATTATAGGAATTTCCTTCTCATAGCGGTTTGGCTCAGAAGAAAATTGGTCTTCCTAATGGGTTTACAACGCTGACATATCCAAGACCCCTTTCCTCCCTGCAACTCATTCTTTACACAACCAAACAAATTGTTAGTCTCTCATGCATCCATGTATATATATCTATATTCAAAACCATGCATACTAACAATTCATCACATCTATATAAACATAAAAAGGGAATCCCATTCCTTTCCTATGCCTCATTTCAACATAAAAACCCTTTCAAAACACAATTCATTATTTCAAAGGATTTTAACAAATGTGACAATTATTCATGGCCACATTCATAACCAATGCACTCTTGCATTGTTTTCAAGTTCGTCACACTTTATGACCGATTCTTGGCCATGGTGTGTTGGAATTTAACCAACCTTTTCCTCATATGGCTTATTCATTTTCTTTCATTCTTATAGCAAGACCATACTTCCTATTATAGGCCGATTACAATCCCAAATCAGTACACATGAGACTCAAAAGTTTCACATGCATGCCTTTAAGAATTCTTCCTGTATTAATAACCAGGGTGCCAATACTCATGGCCACCCAAATTTGGCTTTCTATAACACCTATACAATGTAAGTAGAAATGTTGGAAGGTCCTCCTTCCTCAATGGAAAATCCATTGTCTATCCTTTATGCAAACATGCATTTCCTAGAAGCAATTCCATGCAACGTGCTATCTATGAGCATTTTTGTTTCCAATCGTTCCTTGATTGGTCCACGTATTCATGACATATCAATTCATGAATTCTTCCAAGGGTCAAAAATAGTGTTTACTACCAGAGGTTCATACCTCCATCATTCAAGTTCTCCTTCCTGAATCATACCTTACTTGGGTACCCAAGGCATACAACTGTCTTTCAAAAGCTCTTACCAAATCTCTTCATACCTTGTGCCACATAGGAACGAATATATTTATACCAGTTCTTGGCTGCTAGAACCCTCTTTCCAATTTTTACCTCATTAGTGGTGCTTTATGGGGACTTTTACAGCCCTGTCAACAATCTTTCAACCACAGCCTTCTCCTAGTCATCCTCTACTTGAAGTTGCCCATCATTTCCAACTGTCTTCCTCAATAGCACCAATTCCTTTCTATACATTGCATGCATCATCATATTCACAATTGCATTAGTTGTAATATTAAACCAAATGCATGTATCATAACATTTGAATTCACAAAACATCTTCAAAATGTCCTAGCATATCTTTATGCACTTCATCACATTATCCTCAAATGTTTCCACAAGTGCAACACAGACATATTTTGATTGTATCTTCAGCAATACAATCCTTGTCACTATGGTGTCAAAACATTTTTACTTTCATTAGCATACCATCTTTCTCATCCAAGAGAAAACATAATACTCAGCAAGTAAATAATTGAGGACTATCCCCTTCTTCCAACTCTTTCTACATCGTTTGAGACTTTTTAGCCCAGTCAAGTTATCTCTAAGGTCTCACTGCCTTTTCTTAATCCTGGTTTCAACCAAGCCTATTCATTTAAATGTACTCATTTCTTCATTTAATCATACTCAGGGGGTTTACTTTCCTTTTACCAACTATATTGATTTCCACAACTGCTCTTTTAATCCTACGACTCTGTTAAACAATTTAAGTTTCTTAGGGTGAAGAAAGTGTTCCTCCTTTTCTCCCCCTTTACTTATACAATCTACTTCTTATTGTGATCTTTTTTCTCTTTTCCTCAGCACCCTGGGTTAAGCTCATCCTAACTCATAAGATACATCAACATGCTTTAATAGAAAAATATTTTGTCCATAATGAATAATGAACCTATGCATCCTTCATGTTACCATTCGGTTATCATAATGGTCAAGATTCTTTATTAGTCTTCTATTCATTACATGATGTTTTTTCAAAATGTAATCCAGGATTCTGGTATATATATTCATATAAGCTTGTGGCTCACTGCTTAATTCTTAGTAGTCATTAAGGTTGTGACTTTTCTTTCCTGATAGAGTCTTCACACAGTTCCTCCACAGGGAACTCCTTCAGCATGCAACTTACTTATTGCATATCCATCATTATTTGTGATGGCCTCAGTCGTGAGTTAGCTTCAATAGTTTACCAAATATCCCATAAGGCATATAAACATGCATCTTTGTCATGTACCCAAATTATGTATCCATACATATTATGGTTTGTTAACTTACATCATCCCTGTGCATCACTTGCATGTTTAATACCATTCATACCTAACTGGTATTACAATCAGTATTCATATTAGGAATCTCCATAATGCATTAAACCCATGTACTCAAGCATAATTAAACACAAATAAGTATTAATCATGCTAGCTTATTGCTTGCACTTTTTTCATGTCATTTACACACATGGACATATCAATATTCTATATCCTTTTCCCAAGGATCTTCCAATCATCCTTATGATCATGTATACACATTCGTTTATAAGTAGGTGCATCTCTTATACCTTTATACCTCATGCATTCACTTGATAGTTTAATTTCATCATTAGTGTCCTTTAGTTTGAGATTTCAGTCACTTAGAGAACTAATCTCACAATCATATCTCGTATTGATGTTGCCTTTTCTCAAGGAAATAACCAACCAGTGTCACTTTCCTCTTTATGCGACAACGTCTAGCAAGAAAAACTTCTTGCCTCAGCATCCATAGGGTTTTACCCATCTCACTTTTCTCTGGTCATGAGGAGTTATATACTCTAATTTTAATATAGAGCAGTAACTATAATTGCCACGGATCCTACCTGATCCTATCAGATTCCTTTAATCCCACAAAGGTATTAACCATTATATAATCTACCATCATCGGTGCCTAAAGTTCCAACTACCCATGCTTAGAAGTAGTGTTACGAACACCAGGTCATCCGTCCTTCGGGCTTCAACTTCTCTTGAAAGAACCCTACCACCTTCAACTATCCACATTCAAGTCTTATTATAAATGTTAATTAAAATATCCCTACTCTGGTAAGAGTATTTATCACTTTGAAAAGGGGATAAAGAAATTCTTCTACTGAAATTCAACAATAATTCCCAAAATCACAGGTTCAATCTGTAGTCCTTCTCCTCAAGGAGTAAATGTAGATAAAAATACATCCTTACGCGACACATAAATGAGCCCAAGCAGGCCAAGTGTTGTAACCATGCTCTGATACCAATTTGTAACACACCCACGATAGGGCATAAACATTTTCACTTTTCTTAAAGGACAGATTATCCATCCATGGTTTATAATTTGGGAATTCGGGGAACCAGTTCGACCTCCCGGTCAAGGAGATCTGAGTCTAAAGCCAACGACTCTCTGAGACCCTGATGGTCTCACTCTATAATTAAATGCAGACCCTTTCGAATTTTGGGTGCAGGTCTAATAGTACCCATGACTTTCCCTTCGTGCTTGGGAAATATCTGAGTTTGAGCACTAGCCCCTTTTCTAATAATCCCCTCCTTGAGGTGAACTTGGGTGATAAACTCACACAAACAAACAATTATGGGCATAGCCAAATGCGGTTTGAAACCAAACTACCTTTCGGCCCACAATTCTCCTCGAGCCACCACGTGTCCTTTCTTCAAGACCAAGGTTTGTATTGCGGCCCACCCACAACCTTTTAAAGTTCATGAATCTTCGATCCCCACAATGCTATGGGACCATTGATCTCATGATATTGATGGTGACTATGAACTCGTGGCTTAGATCTATCCCTTTCAAAGCTGCAGATTAATATATGACCTCTTTCAAATCAAAGACTGTGATTTTTTTCGAAATTTGGGACTTTGGAATTCTTAAGTCTCAAACTTTGATTTTTTTTGTACGTCAATCTTTTGGAGTCAACGATTTGCAGACACCTGTCCTTCTCAATTAGTGGATCTACCTCTGCTTCGGGGATTTGACCTTTCAACTATATCAATGGTCCTGCGGCCCTTTTCTTGATCAATGGTCGAGATTTCCTTTGGGTCTCCGGACTTATGATACCTCAAATGTCAAACTTCACTTCCCCTCGAAGTAAGCGGATTCCTGCCCCGTGTCCTCTTGAATCGGATGGTTGAGGATTTCTTCGGGTCTTTACCCAAAATCTACAGATTTATGTCACCTGTCCTCTTGATCTGATGGCTATGAATTACTTCGAGACTTTACCTGGAATCCTTCGATCTACGTCATGTCTCTTCTGGATCAGACGGTCTAGATTCACCTTGGATGATCCGATGCTTGAGATTTAATTTAGATGATTTGACGACAGAGATCTACTTCATATGATCGGACGATTGAGATTTACTTCAGCTATCTAGCTCTCCAGACTTTGGGAGTCTCAAATCTCAACTGAAACACTCGAACAAATTTCTCCGGAGTCCATGATCCGTCGCCACAGGTCTACTCTGATCAATGGTCTATATCCACTCTCCACAAACAAAAATATCTAGAGTGAATCCCTCCAGAGTGTCGGATCTTTTGACACATGTCCTCCCCAAATCAACAGTCCTGGTCCTCTTCAGAACTTCGACACTTTTCAACCAAGACTAGATCAACAATCCTTCACCCTCATCCTCAATCAATGATTGATATATCCTTCAGGACTTCGATGATTTCTCCCTCTTCTTTCCTCTGGAGTGCATCATACCCAAAGTTCTAGATCTGACCCCATGCGTCCACTTTCAAATCAATGACTATTGTCTGCTTCGGGACTTCAATGATTTCAAATATCAGTTTCTCCACGCTCTGCTTCTCCCAGAGCATTTTATCTGGAGTCTACGATCTGATGACATGTTTCCTCTTGTAGATCAACGAATCCCAGCTACTTCAGCTATTCATTGTTCGATGATTTCCAACTTTACTCCTTTGTTTTCTCCCGGAGTTCACGATCTTTCGCCATGTAGCCTCTGGATCTGACGGTCTAGATTCTCTTCGGTTCTTCGACTCTTCTGGCTTTGGGAGTTTCAGAATCCTATGCACTCATTTCTCCTGGAGTGCTTTCACCCAAACTTCATGAATTTTTTCCACGTGTCCCTCTGTAATGGACAGTTGCGATCTTCTTCGGGACTTCGGGAGTTTGTCACACTCCACACTTGGAAACCTTCGAAGTAGTTTTCCCCAAAGACTTTGATCTATAGACACATATCTCCTATCGGTCGACGATCAGGATCTACTTGGGGTCTTTACTCAGATTCCACAGACTTATGCCATTGTCTCTCCTCCTCCTGATCTTCTTGATCTCTTACGACTTAGAAGATTTTCTAATTGTTTAAATGCCTCAACCTTTTCTCCTCCTACGGGTCTGTCTCTTGGACTTCGTCTACATGCCTAAAAGTGTTATTTCTTCTGAGCTTGATCCCCTTGATGATTTCTCCTTCCCGCGCATTCCTTGTGTTTCATGGATCTAATCAAACTCAGATCGAAGGTCAACGAAGATCGACGGTTCACAGAAATTGGAGGGCTCCAACATGCGTTCTCTTTATCAAAGTGTTCAACCTCTACAATTTGGAAACTGCTCACTCAACCTCTTCTTAACTAGAGTCCTTGATCTTCCATATTGACGAGATCAATGGCATTGGTAAATTGTGGGCCATGAACTATCGCGTCCACTACTTTCACCTTCGTTCTCTGCAATTATTCCCCACCCTTGATCTCCATTCATAGATCGAAGGTTCACAGTGATTGCGGGGTATCACCTCTGTAATATGAGAATTACTCGCTTGGCGCTAGTCTAATACTAGTCGTTGATATTCCATTCCCGAAGAGATCAACGACGTAGGTTGATCACGGCCATACACTAACATGTCCTTTATCAGGTTCTTAAGTAATGGGTAGTTCTTGTAACTTGACTATTGTCTACCTCCCATATCTGGCGGTCGGGATGGTTCTTGGGTAGCCTCAGGTCTAAGGTTCAGAGTTAACCTCAGGACTTCAGAACTTAGGTTATTTTTCCTCCCTTGTGATGAATTATCTCAATTCGTCGAACTCACAAAGTCCAAATTACTCCAGGGTTAACTCCCATGATCTTTCCCATATCCAATGATCACATCGAACCGTGGCTCTTTCCGAACATATTTTGTCCGTTCATCTTCCTAACAAAGGGACCTTCCCTTATTTGGATACTTCAACCTCACTGTTCTTTATGAGCTTTGTTAGCTATGAAAGGCTTAATATCTTTACTCTCTATCTCTTGAACTTAACACTTGGAAGAATCCTTTCACACACCCCTTACGCTCATTCCTCAACTCTATAACTTAGGTGTTTCTCGGTCTCTGCCTGCCTCACAAAGAGACTATGCATACATGCACTATCTCTCCTGAGATTTAACAGACTCCCTCCTCCAAGGGACTCAAAACGACTAGGAGTGTCTATATGCATACATGAAACTATGCCCAAGGTCGATGAACTCACAGTTCGTGGATCCAGCTTAAGCCACCATAGGGAACATTCATTTACGAATACAAAACATGTCCAATCCATACTTTCTTAAATACACAATTTAAACAAGAATAAAGAGATACAGTATAACCATTCATCCAACATACACATCCTTGGGTCATTCAGAGTATATCCCATTTCATTACATAATTATAGCTTACTTTTGCAGGCTATGAAAATACTTATCTATTACAAATTGCATCCAACCAACTGATTGTGGGTGTGCACCTTTACACCCAACCATAGGCTCAGAGGCATTCATTCTTATCACTCTAGCCACCCACGTTCCAAGCCATGATATCACTAGGGAATTTAAGCCATCTCTCATAGAAACTCTCTCTGTCACAACAACCCTACGAGGTTTATCAAATGCTTCCTCAGCATCAAGCTCGTGTTTGGGTCCTTCAGGACATGTTCTCAACACTTCCTTTGCATTCACACATATCCCTTATGAGCTTGTGCTCTCCTCCCATGTCTCCTCTCTCACTATCTCTGTATGTATCTTACCTTCCCTCCTCTGGAAGGTTTTCGACCTATCCCGTTCCTTCTGTCAAAAGGACGCTCGGGTCTATAGGTCTCTATGGTACTTCAATCTAACATACTGTAGCTAGACCATCCTTCCATTCATGGGGGTGGTTGATGATTCAACCACCGATCCTTTCTTTATTAACTAATTTCTTTCCTCTAGAGATATCACAGCTCATACTTCAAGGCTTCACCCCCCAACAGTCAGTTATAGGCAGTTTAACAATAATACATTTACATTGTCCACATGCCTTAGCATGGTAATCCTGATTTATGATTAATTACAATCTGGGGGAAACAGGGGTGTTACAATTCCCTCCCCCATAAAGGAACACCATCCTTGGTGTTATTTCTCAAAAAACACATGTCATGCCTTTCTCATTTAGCTGTTTTAAAAATCTTGATCCTTCTTTCATGGTCAGGTCCTTTTTCAGATCCTTAATCTTGGTCACTTTCTTTCAATAATTCTTGGACAACAAGCATGTTAATAATGTTCTTATTCAAATACATTCCATAAAAGTTTCTAGGAAAATTTCATAACCTTAGAACAATAATTATCTGCGCAGTTCGTGGATTTGTATCCACGTGGTTGTTTTGTTATCTAGGATCATTATTTTTCCTTGACATACCCATTGGGTGCATGATCCCAATCAATATTTTACAAGAGTTATTCAGGTCTCATCTTCCTTTTAGTCACTCAACCTCCAAGCCCACGCTTAGGCATCCCCTTCTCTGCTACATAGTCCCTTGGGTGATCCATCTTGCCTTGCCAAGGTTTTCTCGCACAGGAAGAACTACCCATCGTGTGAATTATCCCAATCAATAGTTTACAAGAACTATTAAGGTTTCCTCTTCCTTATGGTCACTCACCCTCCAGGACCATGCTTAAGAATCCCCTTTTCTGCTATACAATTCTTCGGGTGATCCATCTTGCCTTGCCAAGGTTTTCTAGCACAGAAAGAATTCCAGAGACTCTATCGAGTCTTATAGTCAAGGGGTCCCTTAGAATTTCTCTATCGATTCATCCCTTTGGCTTGTGTTATCTCAACACAACATAATCTAGGCGATCATGGCTTACTAAGGGGTTCTCATGGCCCAACAATAGCCATTTTCATGATTTTACATATTGACAGCCTTCCGGCTCAGCTAAAGTTAGGGACGAAGGTTACTCTCCTTCTCCTAGAACCATAAAAGATAGGTACGTAGGCTACTCTCCTTCTCTCGGTATCATAATAGATAGGGACGAAGGTTACTCTCCTTCTCCCGGTAATTCATTATTTACACAACCAAACAAACTGTTAGTCTCTATTTCATGCGATCGGATTATACTCTTTTTCACAGTTCTTCTTTGAACCTGAGAGTTCAGTCTCTTGTCTCTGCACTCTTTTCAGATCTTTTCCTTTCACCTGTATCATAGGTATACAATAATTCATGAGACATCATCATAAATTTTAAATTCATAATTTCCTTGTAAATCTGTCACCTACAGATTTCCAATTCCACATTTTATTTCCATATTTGTTCCGCACAGGAACCAGATTCATAATTATGGGACTTCCCTTCTCATAGCGGTTTGGTTCAGCAGGAAATTGGTCTTCCTTATGGGTTTACAACGCTTCCATATCCAAGACCACTTTCCTCCCTGCAATTCATTCTTTACACAACCAAACAAACTATTAGTCTCTCATTCATCCATGTATATATATCTATATTCAAAACCATGCATACTAGTAGTTCATCACATCTATATAAACATAAAAAGGGAATCCCATTCCTTTCCTATGCCTCATTTCAACATACCAACCCTTTCAAAATGTAATTCAACATTTCAAAGGATTTTAACAAATGTGCCCATTATTCATGTCCACATTCATACCCAATACACTCTTGCATTGTTTTCAAGTTTGTCACACTTTATGACAGGTTCTTGGCCATGGTGTGTTGGAATTTAACCAACCTTTTCCTCATATGGCTTATTCATTTTCTTTCATTCTTACAGCAGGACCATACTGCCTACTATATGTCGATCATGATCCCAAATCAGTACACATGAGACTCAAATGTTTCACATGCATGCCTTTAAGCATTCTTCCTTTATTAATAACCAGGGTGCCAATACTCATGGCCACCCAAATGTGGTTTTCTCTAACACCTATACAATGTAAGTAGAAATGTTGGAAGGTCCTCCTTCCTCAATGGGAAATCCATTGTCTATCCTTTATGCAAACTTGCATTTCCTGGAAGCAATTCCATGCAACGTGTTATCTAGGAGCACTTTTGTTTCCAATCGTTCCTTTATTGGTCCATGTATTCATGACATATTAGTTCATGAATTATTCCAAGGGTCACAAACATTGTTTACTACCAGAGGTTCATACCTCCATCAATCAGGTTCTCCTTCCTGAATCATGCCTTACTTAGGTACCCAAGGCCTACAACTATCTTTCAAAAGTTTATGCATAACACTAAGACAATAAAATATTTTAGAATGGGTTCTTACCAAATCCCTTCATACCTTGTGCCACATAGGCACAAATATCTTTATATCGTTTCTTGGCTGCTAGCACCCTCTTTTCAATTTTTACCTCATCAATGGTGCTTCATGGGGACTTTTATAGACCAGTCAACAATCTTTCAACCGAAGCCTTCTCATGTTCATCCTCTGCTTGAGGTTGCCCATCATTTCCAACTATATTCCAATTCCTTTCTATAAATAGCATGCATCATAATAGTCACAATTACATTAGTTGTAATATTAAACCAAATGCATGTATCATAACATTCGAATTCATAAAACATCTTCAAAATGTCCTAGCATATATTTATGCACTTCATCACATTATCCTCAAATGTTTCCACAAGTGAAACACAAATAGATTTTGATTGTATCTTCAACAGTACAATACTTATCACTATGGTGTCAAACCCTTTTTACTTTCATTAGCGTACCAACTTTCTCATCCAAGAGAAAACATAATACTCAGAAAGGAAAGAATTGAGGACTCTCCCCTTCTTCCAACTCTTTCTACACCACCTTGGACTTTGTATCCCAGTTGAGTTATCTCTAAGGCCTCACTACCTTTTCTTAAAATTGGCTTCAACCAAGCCTATTCAGTTAAACATACTCATTTATTCATTTAATCATACTCAGGGGGTTTTCTTTCCTTTCACCAACTATACGAGTTTCCACAACTGCTCTTTTAATCCTACATCTTTGTTAAACAATTTAGGGTTCTTAGGGTGAGGAAAGTGTTCCTCCTTTTCTCCCCCTTTACTTATGCAATCTACTTCTTATTGTAATCTTTCTGCTCTTTTCTTGAGCAGCCCTGGGTTAGGCTCATCCTAACTCTTAGGATACATCAGCATGATTTAATAGAAAAATATTTACACATAATTAATCATGAACCTATGCATCCTTGACGCAACACCCCTACCTCAATAGGATCTATGTGCCCTCCCGGTATTGGATTGTTCTATTCCCTTGAGCCAGAATGGCTCTTTAGTTCCCACAATAACCTTCACACATGTAACCATAGGTCCTTATAGGTTTTACATCTGCATGAACAAGCACAAGGTACAAACCTCCACTCCACATGACCAAATGATGTGACCACGACCTTTACCCGAAAAGACGTTTCGATTTTTGCGACGTCACGATTTCTATTGTTGATATCCTTTGACTCCTTTGACTCTTGAAACCCTGAAATGGGCTAATGGATCTTTAACTATCTTCCCCCTTTTGCTTCAACCATGTGACCTTAGTCACATCCTGGGGTCCACCTTCGAGCACATCGGGATTTTGCAACTCTTGAGCTCACGATGCAACCTCTTCCCCCTTTCTCGAATTTTGAATTTGTGACTTATTCTCCTTAGATCAACGACCTTGATATTTCAACGATCTGATGGTCCAAATTATGTCGAAATTTCACATATCGGGATCTCACAACTCAATATCTCCAAGTCACAAATTTCTCCACACTCTGACTCCCAAAATGTCGAAATCCGAGACCAGAAGATCAATGGCTCCCGTTGATCCAAATCTAATGGTGACTATTCCTCCCAAACTTGTGAGTGTTGAAAGACACTCAGGATTAACTTCTTCACTAATCCACTAGATCTAATGGTCCATGGTGAATCATAGTTCTCCTTCTGAGAATTTCAACTGTTCGTTCAAGTTCTCGATGCTCCTGACCAAATAACTCGGTGCCTCCTTCTAGGCTAAATTTCTACGAGATAACTTCAACCCTTGTCTTCCCTTCAAACACTTCGAAGTCTCTATCCCTCCTGAGCTTGATTTTCTTGTTGCAACTCAAGGATTCTAAAGAATCCTGCATGCACTCCCTATGGCCTTCATGATAATCACTGATTATATGAACTTCCCAGTTATGCGCACTCCTTGCGACAATAACTCTTCAACCACTCACTGGTTTGGAAAAGTCTAAGACTTCAACTCACCTACGCACACCTTGCATAGCTATGTGTTACAGTTGCACTTTTGTTGGTATAAGAACAATGGAATCCCTCCTGAGATTTTCTTAGATAAACTCAGAATCTTGTCAACGCACTCCTTGTGGACTTTCACTGCACTCCTTGCAGGAATTCTCAGGAAGAGAAAAAATTGAACTCACACTCTCCCTCTCACAGACTTCATGCATTCGACATGAAATCATAGATACACACACAACATTGAAACAAATGAAAACAGGGTATATAAGCAAATTGTAAACATACCATTCAATAGATGCAAACAGTGACCATAACAACACCATGAAATTTGATCAAAGCATTCTTATATTAATTTAAGTGCTTATGTACATGGAGTCAATGGAAACAACTATCTTCTCATACAACTTCTACAATCTCTATTCTTATCTTCTCTCTTGCTATCTTTCTCTACAAATTCTAACTACTATGAGAATAATGGTACAATACAATACATACAAGGGAGATTTCTCGAGTTTTCCCTCCTACAACCTCTAGCTATCTAATTGAAAATAAAAGATACAACTACTTTACATTTAATACATTAAATGCCTCCAACCGACAGATGAGAGAAAATGCTCAAGATCTGTGCTACAATCCCCAAAACATTTAAGAACAATCACATCTCTTCAGATATTTCATTATTGTTCCTCTTTTCAAATTTGAATGTCTCAAAAATGCGCATTGGTGCATATCCATCTGTCCTCCACTTTTGTGCTTGCTTTGTTGGCTTGCTTATGATGCTCTTGCATCAATCATGCGTGTTACCATTTGGTTATTAGAATGGTCAAGATTCATTATTAATCTTCAATTCATTACATGATTTTTTTTCAAAATGTAATCCAGTATTCTGGTATATATATATATACATATATATATATATATATATAGATATATATAGATATATATAGATATATATTCATATAAGCTTGTGGCTCACTACTTAATTCTTAGTAGTCATTAAGGTTGTGACTTTGTTTTCCTGACAGATTCTTCATAGAGTTCCTCCATAGGGAACTCCTTTATCATGCAACTTCCTTATTGCATATCCATCACTATTTGTGATGGCCTCAGCCGTGAGTTAGCTTCAACAGTTTACCAAATATCCCATAAGGAATATAAACATGCATCTTTGTCATGTACCCAAATTATGCATCCATACATATTCTAGTTTGTTAACTTACATCATACCTTTGCATCACTTTCACGTTTAATATCATTCATACCTAATTGGTATTACTATCAGGCTTCATATTAGGAAGCTCCATAATGCATTAGACCCATGTACTCAAGAATAATTAAACACAGATAAGTATTCATCATGCTAGCTTATTGCTTTCACTTTTCCCATGTCATTCATACACATGGACATATCAGGCTTCTATATCATTTTACCAAGGATCTTCCAATCATCCTTATGATCGTGTATACACATTCATGTATAAGTAGGTGCATCTCTTGCACCTTTTTACCTCATGCATTCACTTTATAGTTTAATTTCATCATTAGTGTCCTTTAGTTTGAGATTCCAATCACTTACAAAACTAATCTCATAGTCATATCACGTATTGATGTTGCCTTTTCTCAAGGAAATAACCAACTAGGGTCACTTAGCTCTTTATGAGACAACGTCTAGCAAGAAAAACTTCTTGCCTTAGCATCCATAGGGTTTTACCCATCTCACTTTTCTCTGGTCATGAGAAGTTATGTACTCCGATTTTAATATAGAGTAGTAACTATAACTACCAGGGATCCTACCTGATCCTATCAGATTCCTTTAATCCCACAAAGGTATTAACCATTATATAATATACCATCATCAGTGCCTGAAGTTCCAAATGCCCATGCTTAGAAGTAGTGTTACGAACACCAGGTCATCCATCCTTCGGGATTCAGCGGCTCTTGACAGAACCCTGCCACCTTCAGTTATCCACATTCAAGTCTTATTATAAATGTTAATTAGCATATCCCTACTCCAGTAAGAGTAGTTATCACTTTGACAAAGGGCTAAAGAAATTATTCGGCTGAAATTCAACAAGAATTCCCAAAATCATAGGTTCAATATGCAATCCTTCTCCTTAAGGAGTAAATGCATATAAAAATACCTCCTTACGTGAATCGTATATGCGCCCAAGAAGGCCAAGTGTTGTAACCATTCTCTCATACCAATTTGTAACACAACCATGATGAGGCATAAAAAAAAATTCTTTTCTGAAACGATATATTTTACATCCATGGTTTCTAATTTTGGAAGTTAGGGAACTAGTCCGACCTCCCGGTTAATGATATCTAATTTTGAAGCCAATGAATCTCTGAGACCCTGATGGTCTCGCTCTATAATTAAACACATACCCTTTCGACTTTTGGGTGCAAGTATAATGGTACCCACGACCTTCCCTTCGTGCTTGGGAAATCTCTGAGTTTGGGCGCTAGCCCCTTTTCTGATAAGCCCCTCCTTGAGGTGACCTTGGGAGATAACCTCACGCAAACACAGAATTTTGGGCGTGGCCAAAGGTGGTTTCAAACCAAACTACCTTTCGGCCCACAATTCTCCTTGAACCTCCATGTGTCATTTCTTCAAAATTGTGGTTTAGATTGCAGCCCGCCCTCAACTTTTTAAAGTTCATGCATATTCGATCCTCTCAATGCTATGAGACCATTAATCTCACGATATTGATGGTGCCTATGAACTGACAGCTCAGATCTATCCCTTTTAAAGTTGTGGATTCAGATCTGACCTCTTTCAAATCAACGGTTGTGATTTGTTTCGGAATTCTGGACTTTGGAATTATTAAGTATCAAACTTTCCTTTCTTCTGTACGTCAATATTCCAGAGTCGATGATTTGTGGACACCTATCCTTCTCAATCAACTGCTTTACCTTCACTTTGGGGGATTGACCTTTCAACTAGATCAACGGTCCTGCAGCCCTTTTCTCGATCAACGATCGAGATTTCCTTCGAGTCTCCATACTTCTGAGATCTCAAATCTCAAACTTCACTTCCCCTCGAAGTAAGAGGATTCCTGTCGCGTGTCCACTTGTATCATATGGTTGAGGCTTGCTTCGGGTCTTTACCCGAAATCTACAGATTTATGCCACCTATCCCCTTGATATGATGGCTATGAATTACTTCGAGACTTCACTTGGAATCCTTTGATATACACCACATCTCTTCTGGATTATATGGTCCATATTCACCTCAGACGATCTGATGCTTGATATTTACTTCAGACGATATGACGACTGAGATCTACTTTGAATGATCAGACGATTGAGATTTACTTCGACTCTCCAACTCTTCGAAGTTCAGGAGTCTCAAATATCAAATGAAATTCTCAAACATATTTATCTAGAGTCCACGATCCGTCACCATGCATCTACTCCGATAAATGTTCTATATCCTCTCTCCACAAACAAAAATCTCTGGAATGAATCCCTCCGGAGTGTCGGATCTTCTGACACCTATCCTCTCAAAATCAACGGCCCTAGTCCTCTTTGGGACTTCGACACTTTTCAACCAAGATGTGATCAATGTTCCTTCGACCTCCTCCTCAATCAATGATCGAGATATCCTTCAGGAATTCAAGGCTTTTACCCTCTTCTTTCCTCCAAAGTACGTCGTACCCAAAGTTCTAGATTTGGTGCCACACGTCCACTTTCAAATCAACGACTGTCGTCCGCTTCGGGACTTCGATGATTTCAAATCTCAGTTTCCCCATGCTCTTCTTTTCTTGGATCATTTTATATGGAGTCTGCGATATGATGACATGTGTCCTCTCACATATCGACGTCTCCCAGCTACTTTGTCTATTTGATGTTTGATGATTTCCAACTTTACTCCTTTTTTTTCTCCCAGAGTACTTTCACCCAGAGTTCACAATCTTTCACCACGTACCCTCTGGATCTAGCAGTCTAGATTCTCTTCATTTATTCATATATTTGGGCTTCAAGAGTTTCAGACTCCTATGCACTCATTTCTCCTGGAGTTCTTTCACCTGAACTTCATGGATTTCTGCAATGTGTCACTCTACAACAGACGGTTGCAATCTTCTTCGACTTTTGAGACTTCGAGAGTTTGTCACACTCCTCACTTGGAAACCTCTGAAGTAGTTTTCCCAAAATACTTCGATCTATCGACATGTATCTCCTGCTAGCTGATGGACAGGATCTACTTCGGGTCTTTACCCAGAGTCCTCAGACTTAGGCCACTGTCGCTCCTCTTCTTGAGATTCTTGATCTCATCCGACTTAGAAGATTTTCTAAGTGTTCAAAGGCCTCGACCTTTTCTCCTCCTATAGGTCTGTCTCTTGGACTTCATTTGCATGCCTGAAAGTGTTATTTCTTCTGTGCTTGATCCCCTTGAATATTTTACCTTGTCGTGCATTCCTTGTGTTTTAGGGATCTCGTCAAATTCAAATCAAAGGTCAATGATGATCGACGGTTCACAGAAATTGCGGGGCTCCAACATGCATGCTCTTTATCAAAGAGTTTGACCTCCACAATTTGGAAAGTGCTTGCTCAACTTGGTCTTAACCAGAGTCGTTGATCTTCCATCCCAATGAGATCAATGGCATTGGTAAATTGCGGGCCGTGAACTAGCGTGTCTGCTACTTTCACCTTGGCACTCCAAAATGATTCCCCACCCTCGATCTCCATTCATAGATCGAGGGTTCATAGTGATTGCGGGGTCCCACCTCCGTAATCTGAGAAGTGCTCGCTCGACTCTAGTCTAATCCTAGTCATTGATATTCCATTCCCGACGAGATCAAAGACATAGGTTGATCATTTCCATGAACTAACATGTCCGCTATCAGGTTCTTAAGTCACGGGTAGTTCTAGTAACTTCACTATCGTCTACCTCCCAGATCTGGCGATTGAGATGGTTCTTGAGTAGCCTCAGGTCTAAGGTTCAGAGTTAACCTCAAGACTTTGAAACTTCGAGGATTTTACCTCCCTCGTGATGTATTCGCTCAGTTCTCCAAACTTGTAAAGTCCAAATGACTCCAGGGTTAACTCCCATGCTCTTTCCCGTATCCAACGGTCACATCAGACCATGGCTCTTTCCAAACAAATTTTGTCCGTTCATATTCCAAACAAAGGTACCTTCCCTTATTTAGATACATCAACCTTGTTTTTCTTTCTGATATTTTCACTCTATCTCTTGAACTTAATGCTTAGAAGAATCCTTCCACGCACCCCTTACACTCATTCCTCAACTCTCGAACTTAGGTGGTTCTTGGTCTCTTCTTGCCTCATGGAGAGCCTATGCATACATGCACTATTTCTCTCGAGCTTTAATAGAATACCTCCTCCAAGGGACTCAGAACGACTAGGAGTGTCGACATGCGTACATGAAACTGTGCCCAAGGTCGACGAACTCACAGTTCATGGATTCAACTTAAGCCACCATAGGGTGCATGAATTTTTGAATACAAAACATGTCCAATCCATACTTGCTTAAATACATAATTTCAACAAGAGTAAAGAGATACAGTATAACCATTAAGCCAACATACACATCCCTGGGTCATTCACAGTATATCCCATTTCATTACATAATTACAGCTTAATTTTGCAGGGTATGAGAATACTTATTTATTACAAGTTGCATCGAACCAACTGACTATGGGTGTGTGCCTTTCCACCCAACGATAGGCTCATAGGCATTCATTCTTAGCACTCTAGCCACCCCTGTGCCAAGCCATGATATCACTAGATAATTTATGCCATCTCTCAGAGAAACTCTCTCTGTCACAACGAACCTATGAGGTTTATCAGATGCTTCCTCAACATCAAGCTCATGTTCAGGTCCTTTAGGCCATGTTCTCGACACTTTATTTAGGTTCTCACATCTCCCTTACTAGCTTGTTCTCTCCTCCCGTGTCTCCTCTCTTGTTGTCTCTGTATGTATCTTACCTTCCCTCCTCTGGCAGGTTTCCTACCTGTCATGTTCCTTCTGTCATAAGGAATCTCAAGTTTGCAGGTCTCTATGGTACTTTGAGCTGACATCTTGCAACTAGACCATGCTTCCATTCATGGGGGTGGTTGATGATTCAACCATCGGGCCTTTATTTATTAATTGATTTCTTTCCTCTATAGATATCATGGCTCGTACTTCAAGGCTTCACCCCCAATAGTTAGTTATGGGCAGTTTAACAATAATACATTTACATTGTCCACATGCCTTATCATGGTAATCCTATTTTATGATTAATTACAAGTTGGGGGAAACAAGGGTGTTACATGTTTGATGGTGGATAGTTTGTATTGAACATACATGATGCACCAGGCAGTGAACCAGTGATTGGATCAATGAATGGTTATTAATGTTACTCATTGACCATTGCATTGATCGACCCCACTTGCTACTAAGGAGAGTGTATAGAGGATAAACCCACTAAAATTTGCATTGGATTGACTACACCTAATAGTAAGGAGAGCATGCAGGGGAGAAACTCACAGAAATTTGAATTGGATCAAACCCAGTTGCCAATAAGGGGAGTGTGATGAGGAGTAGACCCCTCCAAGGAGATACCAACCTCACTTATGTGTCCATGGAGGGATCGACCCCACAATGTCTTTGTTGTGTGTCCCCATTGCTAATGTACATAGAGAATGTATTTCTTATAATTATTTGTTCATTATTAAATTGTTTACAATGGATTTGTTTGAGTTCCATTCAATTCAAGTTTACCCTATCATTCACTCCTTATCTCACATTTGAACCTAGCCACATTTATTTGGTAAAATCTATAAGTGTACAGAGTTCTATACTTCTTTTGGTATCAAAACCCTTACATATTAAACCTCCAATTTGTTCCTAGTTCATTTCATGACAAATACATAGTGAGATAACTTCGCGTTGACATGCCCTATCACCCAAACAATTTTTTTTAGTTTAAATGCTACCTAGTTCAAAGTTGTAAGCTACATATGTGTTTCCATGTCCTTCTTACATCAATTCTGTTTGGGGTTTTAATGCAATTTTTATTGGGTTTCCACGCATTATGAAAATTAAATTTGGAAGGACAAACAAAAATAATACCTATGGATTTGGTTTTGGGTTTGATACCTTGTATACTACATCTCTTTGCCATATTTATTAACACACAATAGAGAACAAATAGGAGTTTAAAATCATTTTGGGGGAATGGTTGTCTTTTCAAAGAATATTGGTTTCTATTATATGTGTGACCCACCAATGGTATATTCTATTTTGTTTTCTCTGTATATAACCAATTCAAAACATCTCTCAGTTCCCTTTTCCCTATGTATACTACAAAGTATTATATACTCATGTATTCAAAAAGGGTTTGTAGTCACAAAATATCATATTTTATCTTAATTATCAGAGAAGGAAATGAAATTATAGTTGGGCTCTTAAGAATTTCAAAATAAAAGAAGGTTGCATGCATGGTGTTGTAACTTGATATTATAATTATACTGAACATGGTTTAATATTCGCTAATTCCCTTTATATCTTTGATTTCACATATTTGATGGGGGATATTTTAAAATCTAATGAAAAAATAAATTAAATTAATCCCCTTTGTGACTTGGAGTGAAGTCCAAAAGCATAAAAAAGAAAGGTGCAAGCAATAATTAATTAAATTTATAGCACCTAGATCCAACGGTTGATATGAAATGTAATCAATGGACGTGATAGCTCTTAGGAATTAAAGTTGAACGATTATTAATGGAGTTAAAACTCTCCATACCACCAAACTTCTTGAAGTGTGTGGAATCATATGATTGCTATCAGGAGGAAAGGTAAATCCTGAAAAACTATGTATCTCAATACCACTAGTGGTTTGATGTCAAAACACTTCCTACCATTGGCACAAGATCCTACCTCATCGAGATCATGGTCGCAGGTAGGTAGTACTCATTCTTTCCATTCGAGTTAGTGTTTGTGCACAGTTGCCAAATATTCTTGTTGATACTGCTACTATCATTTCCTAGTATTTTTATTTGATGAGAAATTATGTATATTCAATATCAAAGTAGAACTTTGTTTTTAACCTATGTTGATTGTGGTCATGTGCCTTACAAATGCCTTACATTCCAAATTTTATTGATCATAATACTACCCTAAGATATAATGTATTCAAGTGTCTTAAAGAACAACTTGAGGAGCCTTGAATCAACATCCAGATGAGGTGAGGGTCTTGTATTTGGACCTACTTTGGTCATTTCAAATTTTTGGATAGAACTATTTTGTTGATTTGTAGAAATAAATACATTTTCATTTATTTTGTTTTTTTAGTAGACTATGATAATGATGCAAAAATTAGGTGCATTGTTTCTATATGTTGGATGTGCAACTCTAACATTGCGTATGGGACAATATCATGCATGGTATTTGTGACCTCTGATTAAAAGTTGTTCTTTTGCTACTTTTTTCTCTTTTTCAAACCAGTGTGAATTTGGACCAATTATTTTGTACTTGCCATTTTTTTATGTAGGTTGAATCTATTGTAAATGTTGGGCCTACAATATATATCTCTCCATATGTATTATGGGAATCATCCGATCATTATTAGCATTTAGAATAGGATTATTTCACGTTGATGATCCCAAAGGAGTAGAGCTTCCAAGAGTCATAATGTTTAAGGGGTTGATGAAAGATCCACCCCTAATTCCTCTGAAACAATCCTGGCATGGCATGTGTTAATCAGTTAGAAAAACAACTTTAACACATCTCAAGTAAACACTACCCATGTAGCAGTTAACAATTGTGAAAGTTATATTTTTTTTGTCAACAAGGTGGAAATATTTCTTTATCAATCTAGAAATGCTACTTTTCCGATCCATTTATCATACATGCCCAGAAATAAAAATACATAGAACATGTTGAAGCTCTAGTTTTGCATGGTGATCTGATTGCTATTGTGACATGGACATCTACATGTGAATAATATAATTTTATGGATGCCTTATAGTTATAATGTTGTAGGGTGTTTGTCTCACCATAAATATTGCATCCCTATTAGAAAAATAAACATTGTTTCAGGAATTATGGGGTGTTTTTCTTACCCTAAAGGTTGCATCTGTCCTAGAAAAACAAATACAGTTTTAAGAATTCCGCTAGTCTTTCATAATTTCTATAGTTATGCTTCATGGTAAATTTTTATACAAGGTTCAGTTTTCATTCCTATCAGATTAAGGTATCCTTTATAGATAGAGGTTTTTAATGTAAATAGTTTGGAATTTAATTTTATAGTTCGCTTTTGGAAGGATGAAAAAATATGAAGCATTCCTATTATTGAGCAACCAAATCTACCTAAGGACAAAGATGTCAACTTTCTAGAGGTTGAATAATTTGTAGGAGAAAATAGGAAGCTCGAAGCACAACAAGTTGAACTATTTTCTAATTCATTATCACAATCTACATTTTCTTGTAGATGTAGATATATAGGCTATATGATGTTGTATTTTTTTCTAGTTATGCTTTGAGAATTTTGAATTAAAATTATAATATTCATACAATGTGGGTATAGCATTTTTATCACCCTATATTTTTCTATCTCAAGCCATTTAAAAATATCCTATATGGTTTATGAACTTGCATTCTGAAGAGGGAACATGGGAATTATCTCCCTTTAAGAAAAATAAATACGCCTTCTTGTAGCTATATTTGGGCTAGGACTATCTACATAATTTTGAAATCTCTACCATATCTATTAGTAGATTATATTTCTTTAACTATTTCATTAGAGGGTGTCTGATAGTATAACAAAAAAATTTGTTTATAGATCTGGACGTTAGTCTATGAAAATTCCCATTTCCACAATGTTGTTGTGGCTCTTTTGCATTCTCTTGGGTGTGTAGGTGGGATTTCCCCTTTCCTTTATGGATCATGTTCTTTCATTGATTCCATGCTTCTTATTTTTCAATTAATTATATTGTATCTGCTATAGGCATTAATTTTCCATGGAGGAAGTCCTCCAAACCACTATGATTTTCTCTATTGCTTCATAGTGCATGGAAACCAAATCATAAGTAGATTTCTCCTTGTGTATTGGATAGTAATTGCCTAAATCCTTCATACGATATCATGTAACCATGATTGAGGTTGTATTCATGGTAGGTATCTCGATATTTGTCCCAGTGAAGAATTGTTGAGATATCATCCAATAATATGCAAGGAAGATAAAATCATCAAGTATCATGTGGGATCACCACTTATGTTTTACAAAAGCATCTTGCAAACAACATGAGAATGGTGGTGCATATGGGTATAACTCAAATTCAAGTAACTTTTAAATAATTACATAGTTACAAATGTAACAATATATATTTATTCATGCATTTAATCCCAAACCAATGTATATTTTCACCCTTTACTATATTTTGGGCACAAATTCCCCTAGTATACATTCTTTAAGATTTACAACATGTCCACAACCCTGTAACTTGTAATGTCCCAACACCATGCATGGATTTGTCTTCCCAGGGCATGCGTTTTTCATCATGCCCTATTTTCATGAACTTGTGTGCATTTTTTTCATTTACAAGGCAAATTTTAGCCTTTATACATAATATAGGGTTTTTCATTTCAAAATGCACAAAATGATAAAATGAAAACTCCACAATTTGAATCACTCAATGGGGAGGTCATATGAGTCCTCGACATGCATTTTACAATAAGATAGTTTTACCCTCTATTTTACAAAACGTCTTGAATCCTAGTTCAAGGTAGAAGTCCCTTTTCATTTGAAAATGCACTCCATCTGATATAGATAGATTTATAATGTTATAAATTCACCCCAAAACTTAGATCACTAAATTTAGATCTATATATAAGCATGGGAATGCATTTCCATTAGGTCAATTTCTATTGTTTTGGTCTATCAATTTACAAGGCATATTTTTCCTCTTTTACAAAACAACTACTTTTATGTTTGAAAATGAAAATACAAATATGTAGACATGTGTAAAATTATCTAAGACACCCTTAGAAACTTGAATCCAGGAAAAGAGTGGTGTCGGTTAAACATCGTGCAATTATAGGATTCCAAGTACTTGCTCCTCCATGAGATCTTCACTCGTGTATTTACTAAGAAAATAACATTTCTTATTCTCCACAACCATGCACTCAATATCATTTTCATCTAGAAATATCACATGGGAAACAAATTATCACTCTCTATGTTGTTGGCTTCCCTTATCTTTCTCCTTCATTTATTCCACCACATATTCCTCTTCCTCAAACATGACCAACTTCACGACAATGACCACTCCACTCTTAATAATCAACTTGGCATCCCTCTTGACAGACTCAAACCTCTGACACTCCCTCGGTACTCTATCTCGCATATCCTCCTCCATGATTTTCTTGAATTTCTCTAATATATCGTCCTTGTCATCCCTGTATTCATAATAAATGGAATGAATTCACTTGTAATCTTTTCTCGTTAGACCTCCTCTTATTCATCTCAAGAGGCTTATCGAATATCTCTTTTACATCGAGGAGGAATTTCCTAGCCCCACTTGTATAATTGGTAGCTGGAAGATGACATGTCACAATCTTCCAGAAACTAATTGTACAAGTGGGGCTGCAAAATTCCTCCCTGACGCTAAAGAGATATTCGATAATTCCCCTAAGGAAAATAAGAGGAGGTATAGGTATGATATTTTCAAGTGAATTGATGTCATGTATTATGGCTACATGGATGAAGAGGATAGTATATTAATGGATAAAGTCGAGCGAATCACAGAGAAGGAGATGAGGGACAGAGCACTTAGAGAGTGGTAGAGGATAGATTATGTCAAGAGGGAGGCTAGGTTGATGATCAAGAGGGTAGAGGTCATTTCCTTTAATCTAGTTGTTGGCACTTGACCAATTTTTGGAGAACCTTGGTCATGTTTGACCATTTTTGGGACTTCGACAGGCTGGTCGAATACGGAGCACCCAGGCAAAGATGAGATCGTGGGATCTCTCCCCCTTTTATGTGATTTTTGGGTTTAAGGTTTATGTAACGAGTATGGGATGTCGGCCCATGGGTTTACCCATGCTTAGGCCTCTTTTGTAATGTATAAATAGGGAGCTAAGAAATATAAGAGGTAGTAGTGGATGTGTGTGGCTTAGTGAAAGTATTTGTAATCAGATTTGTGCATATTGTGTGTTAAGACTTGCAGAGCTAAGTGCAAGTGATTGTAAAAGGATTTGTGCACAAACTGTGTAGAGGCTTGGTGCTTCGACCAAACTTCGGGGAAGGAGGATCTGGTGAGGTGCACACAGATCTCCTGTCCTATGCAGAGTTGGATTTGTGGCTTTGTGCATGTAAGAATATTGAAGGAGACTAATAAAGAAGAAGAAGAGTTGGTGGATGTAGCCCCACGCTGGGGGTGAACCACATATATCCTTTGTCGTGGTTTCTTTTTATGATGTGGTTGATATGTTATTGATATGATTTATGCTTAGTGTTTTAATCTATATGTATGTTAGATGCATATCATGTAGTATCTTAGTTCCTTATGTGTGAATGAATGTTAGATCTACTTTGATTCTATGTGATAAATGGTTAGATGTGTTGGATCTTGGTTGCTACTGCATTTTTTTGTAATTAGGGTTTAACCTGTGATGTGAATAAGGGTTAAATATTAATGCATATTATTGGCTATGTGCTTTGTTAAAGTTTTGTAATCACATATCTATGTCCCAGTTAGGTTGTAGACACTTGAGTCCTATAACCCCCCTGCCTCTACCTTGAGTCAAACTTCATTTGCTTTGTCGGTGTTTCCAAAAGGGTTGATAGTTATATTTTTGTTGGTGCGTTGTTGAAGCGTTGAACCCTGGGTATACCCCTATGCCAACAAATGGTTCCATTGCCAAGACCTGAAACTGTGATTGCTGGGAACTGAAGAAAAGAAAAAGCTATGTGTGTAGATCTGTTGCTGTAGTACACAATATTCTACTTGAATTGTGAAGCTCTATGCTAAGAAGGGAAACTGAAGAAAAGAAAAAGCTCTGTGCATAGATCTGTTGTTGTAGTGCACAATATTCTACTTGAATTGTGAAGCTCTGTGCTAAGAAGGGAATTAGATATGAAGAAAAGAGGTAAGATCTTAAATCTTTGTGCTCCGATAAAGGTAAGATAAGTGGAAATGTTTGTTTCAAAAGAATGGGTCTAGGTATGTTTGATAGATTTTTCACTAGTCTAAAAACTAGGGCACCGCTAGAAGAAAGAAGATTTGATATGAATAGATCTGATAAAGTTAATGAAAGATATGTTATTCCTATGCATAGAAAGAATTTTTGGACTAACAAGTGGATGCAAGATCATAGAAAGAATATTTTGCAGGTCCATCACTATGATCCCAGTGCAAAATACAGGAAAGGTTGGGGATCGTTTAAGAGAAAGAGAGGATTAACTCTTTGTTATGGTTGCAAAAGGTCGAGACATATTGCTAAGGAATGCCCTGGTACATGTCCTATTTGTCTTTGTTGTAAAGCTACTAGACATGAAGTTTTTGATTGTCCTAGAATGATTTCTAAAGTTGAAAAGATGAACATGGAACAAGAAAACCATGAAGAAGTTCAAGAGACTAAGGATATGCTAGAACACCAGAAAGAATCAGAGACTATATTATTGCATATGAAAGAAACACGGGATGATCACAGAAACATCAGTTTACTAGAGATCTTAAAAGAGATGTAGTGCATAGAAACAAGAATAGGAGACTTCGACATAGACTGTGTATTAGATGCAGAAACAAAGGTGAACATTATGCCAGAAAGTACTTGGGAAATTTTGGGAAAACCTGCTATGATTCTTTCATTGGGAGGAATAGGATTGTTTAAAGGAAAGATGATAACCCTATGTGGAAGAGTTACTCATGTCCCTATGAGTGCTCATGGAACATCGACATAAGAAGAATTCAAGTTCATTAAGTTTGTTGAGAAAAATGCTCCTTTTTCACTTTTGTTAGGAAGGAATTGGATTGAGAGAGATCAGATCCAAAGGAAAGAAGAAGAGGAATCTATAGAACAAAAAAAGAAAGAATTAAGGGATTTCATGGCTAGGAGAATAACACACTTAATAGAAGAATAAGAGGACAAGTCAAAGAAATTGAGGGCCAGAGACCTGGTTGTCGAAGTTGAAAGAATGCAAGAAGGCCTAAAGAACTTATCCATGCAAAAGAGAAGAGCACCTACTCCAGAAACAATACAAGAAGAAGTATTATCCTCGAACCCTATGAAAGACCCTCAGCAGTGTGAAGTTACTATGCCAAGAAACAATAAGAAAAAGAATGGAAAGAGGAATCCAAAGATGTAGATCACGGGAAAGAAAGCAAGAAAGCTTAGTAATAAGAAAGCAAAGATAGAAAAATTGCAGGAGGTTCCAGAGAGGACTTCGCAGATAAAAGGCTTGTAGAACTTGAACTTCATCGGAATAGCAGAATAGCACAGACTGGCACTTCACCATGGCGAAGCTATATGACTATTGGAGTCATATCGACCATTAGAACAATGCTCCAGAATGACTAGAAACATAGTTATTGCCGGAAAGATCACCATTGGACCATTGGGATAGTGCCATAAGAGATGGAATCGTATTGATTAAGGCATTTCTTCTTGTTGGAGGAATCTGTTACGACGTTGTCTATTTAATCTGTCGCATGTCTCACCGGGGACACTTTTGCAAACTGATATATTCGAGCCCATAGAGAACTCATTGCTACTGCGTTGTGCATTTGAGACCTCTCCAACCTCTTTGTTTACCTTGAACGTTCGTTCACCTATCTGAGACATTCGATCTAGAGCGTGCATGTGGGACAACCTTAGCACATTAGAGAAGTCTATGGAGGAGATCCCGATAGACCTTATGGTTCATAAGGTCATGTACGCAGGAGCATAGGCTTCATCCATGAGAGGATTGAAAGCATCCCTGTCGACTGCACATCAATCTGGGCCATCCCGAACTGCAACAGAGAAAATAAGTAAGCACCGTGATGACTTGGCGACTGCGAAGCTCATCCCGTCGATATTTCCCAACTATATCCTACCTCTGGCTGGCACAGTTAGTCATGACAGTGTCCTGCGAGATTTCAACTATTCACTGATCACTGCGTACCTCCCAAAGGGGATACGCATAGTTGGACCATAGTTGGGACATATTCTGACACTCAAGATCAGTGATTTTAACTTAGGATACCGCAAGAATTATGGAATGCTTGCACCACATAATTACTTGACAAAGACAATGAGGAAGAAGCCAAAGATAGTCCCTTGGCCGTGGACCATGGATATCACGAGATCCACAATCCTTAATGTGATGAAGATACCACACTTCGAAAGACATAGGGAGGTTAACGCCTACGTTAAACTCCTCCTGTCATGCTTCCATGGAGGGTACCTATTGTTGGATAGGTGCATCATTGTATATCCATTTTTGATCCACCATATCACTGGATTGAGCATGTAGGGACCGGACCCTCAGGATTTTTACCCAGGGAAAGTTGCAGATCGCACCCTGGCACAATGAATAAATGAAACCTATGGCGATGTGGAGAAAGGGAAGTAGGGCTACAAGGTACCCTCCATCCAAAATGGAGAAGTGCGCCTAGCTTGTCATTTGATAGAAAACAAGCTCGTTAGGAAGAATAGACCAACGCAGGTCATGGGGTTCTTCGTCGACCTCACAGGAAATTGCGTCGAAGGGATGCATATGAACTGGGCGAGCTACCTCGTCAACCAGTTGGAGAAATATTTCCGCAAAGCGCAAGACCAGGGCTACGAGTTAGACTTTAGTTGGTTGTTGATTCTCATTTCCTTTGTCTCTTGGGAGATGCTGGAAGGAGAAACCTTCCTTGAAGTTGAGTTGTCTGAACCACTAGCTACAAGGTTCACCACCTTGTGGTACTCAAGCGATATGGCAAAGAAATGGTATTTGAACGTTGTATTCCACACTTACTATCTACATCTCACGCGATCCATTGAGTCATTCCCCTGAATGACTCTGAATACACTCCATCGGTTCAGGTCACTCGCGAAGTTCCACGCAGACAGGCACTTCATTTACATCACTGTGCCCAAGGATGAAACCAAGGAGGAGTTGCAGTTGTACTATAAATTAACTGATGAAGACATGGAGGAAATAACTAAGGAGTGGCTGGTTGAATTCTTTATACCAGTCGAGAAGATGTAGCTCTCCAACCCCGATATCATCAGAAGTCCTATGGTCACCCAGGAAGAATATGATGGACCCAACAACAACAACAAGAAAAATAAGGAAGAGGTGCAGGAAATAAACAGTGCATCGGAGGAAACTACGCCGAAGTCACCTAGAGGAGGAGGAGATGATGAAGTAGACCAAAAATAGGATGAAGGGGAAGAAGACAAGAAGGAATAGGGTGAAGTGACACTGCCTAAATATCCCCTCACAGAGGCCTAGCCATCAAAGAAAATAAATTTTTTTCCAAAGAAACCCTTAGCACGAAATAAGTCACGAGCCAATAAGCCTCAATTACAGATTGTACTTACAGTGGATGATATCGACCTCATCATCGCAGCTGTATCAAATACTTCAAAGGACATTTTGTAGTGAAACGAAGCCAAACAAGAGACAATGTATGACCAGATTGAGGTGGAGCTCAAAGGGGTACAACAGGCTATCTATTCAAGCTATGCAGTGTCTATTGTGCCATTGTCATCAGGGGGTATAGGTGTAGGATATGAGCCTGCCCAACTATGCAGATTAGTAGATGTGACAGAGGCTCTCCTTTGTCGAGTATAGGAGGAAAAATAATATGACATAGAGGCCTTGAAGCAACCAAAGGAGGAATCTCTAGAGCAAATTTGGATTACGCATCAAGAGAAAGATGACCTATGAACGAAGTTTGAAGAGGATAGAGAGCATATCCAGATAGAGAAATATCAACTGCTCGTGGAACAGATTGGTGTTAGAGAAAAAGTCACTCGAGCACTTCGCTCCATGCCAGGATTGGCACATATGGAAGAAGAGACAACTAAGAGCCAAGTGGGGAAGCTCGTTGAATCCATTCAACAGCTTCAAGCAAGAGTAGCAGAACTTGAATTTCAAGTAGTGCCAAGAACTCCACAGGAAGTGTGAGATCAGAGGGAAGAAACTTCCTGGAGCGCAGTCGAAAGAATCAAGGAATTGGCATCAGAATGAAAGAAACTCAGTAACCAAAGTGTACAGACCAATGAGTGCCTTGTAGAGGACCCATAACTAATAACATTAGAAGCACAACTTCAGGAGGAAAAGAAACAAGAATCGACAATGCAAGCATAGATGAAACTACTTTCAGTGCTTGAGAATATGAAAAGGTCATAGGAACAATGCGCAGTTCAACAACAGGTCCATGCCATCCAGAGTAGAGTCATGGAAGTGACCCAGAGACTCTAGCTGGTATAGGACAAAGCCTACACACTTTTTGAGGAGATCGAGGGACAAGGTGCACAGCTGGAACAAGTGGTCACCACAGTGGAGCAACGCTTGGAAGGACTTTTCGTCGAGATAGTCATTCAGGAGTTCACTGAGCAGGAGGCGCTTTGGTGAAGTAGCAAGTCGATTCAAGCTCAAGGCCTTCAAAGTAGAATTTCTCATATCAGAGTGACTTGGGACGAGTCATAGGTGAGTGTTGGGGGCATGTTGTCCCTCAACCACGTTTTGGAGAACATTGGTTGTGTTTGACCATTTTTGGGACTTCGCCAGGCTGGTTGAAGACAGAGTTCCTAGGCGAAGCGGGGATCGCTGGATCTCACCCCCTTTTATGTGATTTTTGGGTTTAGGGTTTATGTAACAGGTATGGGATGTCATCCCATGGGTTTACCCATGGTTAGGCCTCTTTTGTAATGTATAAATAGGGCGTTAAGCAATGTAAGAGGTAGTAGTGGATGTGTGTGGCTTAGTGCAATTATTTGTAATTGGCTTTGTGTATACTGTGTGTTAAGACTTGCAGAGCTAAGTGCACAGACTGTGTAGAGCCTTGGTGCTTGGACCAAACTCGAGGAAGGAGGATCTGGCGAGGTGCATGCATATCTCCTATCCTATGCAGAGTTGTATTTGTGGCTCTATGCATGTAAGAAGACTGAAGGAGACTAATAAAGAAGAAGAAGAGTTTGTGGATGTAGCCCCACACTGGGGGTGAACCACGTATATCATGTGTTGTGGTTGCTTTGTGTGATGTGGTTGATATGTTATTGATGTGATTTATGCTCAATGTTGTAATATTTATGTATGTTAGATGCATCTGATGTAGTAGCTTAGTGACTTATGTGTGAATAAATGCTAGATCTACTTTGATGCTATGTGTTGAATGGTTAGATGTGTTAGATCTTGGTTGCTACTGCGTTGTTCTATAATTAGGGTTTAACTTGCGATGTGAATAAGGGTTAAATATTAATGCATATTATTGTCTAAGTTCTTTGTTAAAGTGTTTTAATCATAGATATGTGTCCTAGATAGGTTGTAGACACTTGAGTCCTACAACCCCCCTGCCTCTACCTCAGGTGAGACTTCATCTGCTTCGCAGGTGTTGCCGAAATGGCTGGTAGTTAGGGGTTTTTTGGTGCATTATTGAAGCGTTGAACCCTGGGTCTTCCCCTGTGCCAACACTATTCTTGTTCAAGGAAGAGGAAGATATGGTAGAATAAATGGTAGAATAGGACAAGGGAAACCAACAACAGAGAGAGTGAGACTTTGTTTCCCATGTGCCTCTTTTGGATGAGAAAGAAATCAAGTGCATGGTTGTGGAGAAAAAGAAACATGATCTTCTTAATAAATACACGAGTGAGGTTCTCATGGAGGAGTAGGTCGAGTCCAAGAAAATGCTCAATATTTATCAATAAGGCACAATATTGAAGATTATGGATCATTAGTTGTTTTCCAAATGTTCTTAACTTCTATTAAATATACAATATGGGTGTTAGATCATTCTTGAGGTTGAAAGAGTATTATAATTAATACCTCCACCAAGGTTCCTTTCTTGCCAATCAACTCAAAGGGGATCTAGGAAGCTCTTATTGTAGAGCTTGGTAGTCCTAATTATGCCAAAGTAGGGGCCAAGATGATAGACCTAGAAGGGAACGAAGTTGATGTGCTCAGTTCCACCAGTAAAGGCCTAAATTACAAATACTTCAGGACTACAAAATTCCTCCTTGACCTCAAATATATATTATATAATCCCCCTCGAGGGGAAGAAGAGGAGGTGTAGGTATGAAATTTACAAGTGAATTGACATCCGTTCATATTATGGCTACAAGAATGATGAGGACAGTATCTTGGAGAAAGTAAAGTGGCTTATGAAGAAGGAGTTGCAAGCTAGAGCATTGAGGGAGTGGAAAAGGATCAATTCCATGCACTAAATTATGAGAGGCACTGAAGAGTGACCTCTATTTTTGCCTCCCCAAAGAAAAATCTCCACAAAATTTAATTGTGTAGGTTTGCATATGTAGTTTGTGAATTAAATTGTTTTTCTTTTGGTTGTTTTTTTTGTTGCTCCTATTATTTCCATTACCATTGTCTTTGATTCACATAAAATTATTTTTAGGAACATATATATAGATAAAAAAAAATGAAATTATAAATCACGCACATATATAACTAATTTTTCTTTATCAAAAATTGAAATTAATTTTATGTTTGCAAAAAAATGTGGAAAATTAACTGGTGCTACTACAATAGTTACTAAGTACCATGATAGGTTATCTATATCAAATAGAAAGAACCTCTAGGTGGTGTGGTAAGTCCAACTCATCGGTTCTTCATTGTTAGTTGAGCACCGATATATACATATTAGTGCTTTGTTTTATAAGATGCATCAATGATGAGACATCCAACAAGATGTCATGTTGTGCCATTTTGCATATGCTATGTGTGATGCAGTGCCATTTGTTCTATGGAGTGCACCACTTTGTTATTTGTTTTTACTGGTAAATGAGGGGGGGTGATTTGTTATATGCAAAACATCAGTAGTGTAAGTTCCTTGAAGAACCGATGGATTTTTAGTGGTGTATTGTCTTTTATGACCCATTGGTAAAGGGAGAATTTTACAAAACGCAGCACTACCATGGCTCTACAATGGATTAAGGGTGCCATGGAAATCCTAATCCTTGAATAAAAAAAATTATTCTCATTGATATCTTTCCAACGGGATACTATACAATCCAAATGGAGTTTAAATGCATAAGTTGTGGCCTTAGGAAGTTGATGTATTAACCAGACTCCTCAGGGCCTACATTCGTTTTGGCCACTTCATCTCCTAGGGTTAGGGTTTTGGATATTTAGGATTTTTTCCTCTTATTTTTTTATTACTTTATGTTAAAATTTCATTTTTGGCATGTTGTAATGATCATCTTGCAAATAAGCATAGACGACACATTCTAGCTAGTTTGTATTGATTTGCATTTCATAGTCTTTTCCTATTTCATTTATTAATATAATTTGGTTCTCACTATATTATTGTTCTCTCTACAATATTTATGTTTTTGTGTGACCATTCATATTCCCTCCTTTCATTTCATTCTCTATACAATCCACATCATAAAACACTAAAAATGACTCCATCTATAACAATGTGATGAATGGTGCATGCATTAACTTCAACCCTTATTTCGAAGGGTGCAAAAGAAGGAAGGTAAGCCTCCCATATATATTATTCCAATCAATTAAAATGATCATAGATATTGAAGTTTTCATTCTCAAAGTGAGAAGGGTGCCTTCTTGTCTAGAAGGTTTTGAACTGACATTAAATAAAACTTATTCGGTAGTCACGTCACTCTTTAAGGGAAGAGATGAATTCAATGAAGATTGCATAAAATCAACCACTTCATCCACAAATGGATGATTTGGAAGGGGTGGTTGAAGAGTCATGGGTTATTTAGAGTAAAAATATCCTTGATTTGAGTGTTGGAATACTGAGAGGGGGGGTGGTGAATCAATGTGATCACTTTATACCACTTTTAACCAAAATATATACTATTTAACTTAACAATATTCAATAGTATATCATCAATATATCATATATTAATGCATTCAATTCATATGTATCATAAGCATGTAAACATAAGCAACATCACATCAAGAACACATTACACCAGTATTTATGTGGAAACCCAAATGGGAGAAAACCATGGAATGTTTTCTTATATATATCAAGAATTCATTCATAGGAAGAACCAAATTCCAAATTTTCTAGCTACAAGTAGAGGGAGGCTACAACCCCCTATTCTCAAGCTCCAACTTGAAGGAAGATACAACTCCCTGAATTCTCTAGCTCCAACCAGAAGGAGGCTACAAACTCCTGGGTTGTCCGACTCCAACCAGAAGGAGGCTACAACCTCCTGGGTTGTCTGACTCCAACCAGAAGGTCAATACAACCACCTATTTCTTAGTATCCAACCTGAAGGAAGCTCCAAATACCTGATTCTCCAGTTCCAACCGAAAGGAGGATACAACCCCCTTTCCTTTCCATGTCCTGTCACCCTGAAATATAAGTGTAGAACAAGATATCACTACCAAAATCACTACCACTATCAACCCGTCACTATATCCATCCTGTCACATCAAATTGTCATTGTATCCAACCTGTCACTATCACCGATACTTGAATAGATCCTTTCTACATGGATTATACACCAAGGACAACTCTCAACTAGATGTCCAAAATCATGAACACATGCCTCTACAATGCATGTACCAAGATCACCAATATATCATCAAGTACCATGCATCAACCATGTATAAACCATGCTTCAACCTGCTCCACAACCTATACCATCAACCATGTACCATAACAAGTTCATCAACCATGCACTGAAGTTGCATCATCAACACATGTACCATACCATGTGTCAACCATGCACATCAACCATGTACATCAACCATCAATACCTGTACTATATCATGTGCCAACCATGCTCATAAACCATGCACACCATAGAACGTAACAAGTGTCTCAACCATATACCATATCATTCCATACACCATATTCCAATAAACCAAGACATGAACCAACAATGTATCTCACCAAGTACACCTCAACCAATATGTACCATGCATCCAATGATGTGCCTCAAGTCATAAACCAAAGCTCACAAACACATTCCTCAAGCATGCTCCTCAATATCACCAATATGTAACCTCATAAAAAAAAATATATCAAGCCTCAAGTATGCACCATAACATGTAACCAAACCATACACCAAGATAGCCAATGATTTTTCTAATAAATGTACCATAACATCATCGAGATGTACTATATCACATACTATCATTACCATTCATGTACCATAACATCATAAACATAACCCTTAAGAATTACCTTTGATCCTATAGCTGACCTGTATTACTATAAAATGACCTATAACTCTTCCACATTCCTCAACAACCTGGTACCAAAATCCCTTCACAACCTTTCACAAGTCCTTTTACATATACGTGATTTGTTCTTCTATAGCCCACGAATATCTGCACTTTCCTCAACTGCATCCCATGTACATCCCTTCTCTTATGACCTGCAATGCATGGATACCTCAAAATCTACGGTTACTCAAGCTTGTTGCAACTCCAAGACTTTCACCTTCGACCTTTCTTCGTAACCTCGGAAAATGTTGTCACATATTAGCCAAAATATCACAATACTAAACCATAAAAATCACAAGATAGATATTCAATTGTAAGTGTGTAAGTGTTCTTATGAGAGTCTCCTTGAGGTGTTTATATACTTTTTCATTGTAATATCTCTTATTAATTTAGGTCTTATAGGTTTTTATTTACCCCTTTGACCAAGATTTATAACAAACTAGGGGCTTCTTGTCCACTCTTTGGGGCTTCCAAATTTACAAGGCCATATTTCCCTAATCATAAGGAATCATGTGGTGTTCCACATATCAACAAAATTGGCACGACATGTACTATCCATATGTGATAGTCTTTCTTGCAATTCTACTATCCTTAATGTCCACATTACTTAATAAACTTCGGGTTCCATAACCACACCTACGAGGCTACATGTACACTACATCAAATGTACCCAACTAACTCACAATAAATATTGATCATACAAGTGTCAATCAATTATCCAACATCTATGGACCTTTCCAAGGGTTGACATCAATATCCAAGATCACTCTCCAAGGGTTGACATGAATGAAAACTAACTGTCCAAACCAACTTTCCAACAATACCCCTCTTTGGAATTGATGGTAACACTTAGACATGAAAAACATCATGTTCATTCTCCCCCTATTATCGTCACTCCTCATCAATGTTTCTATCTCTCACTGTTTGACATCAATGGAAAAGGGTATCTTCTCTTCGGGCTTCTCCCCCTGTCTTCATGCCTCTATTCTTTCTATTAATCTTTGACCAAAGGTTAATTCCCCCTGTCCATATGTCTCCTGATATTGTACCTGATGTAATCAATCATGGGAAAAATAATAGCTCCAAATATGGGTATGTCTCCCTGTCTGTATGCTACTAATATTCTTTTTTGGATCTCTCTCTCTGATGATTTTTCTTCCCTTGACTTTTTTGTAAGATGTAGATCAATGTAGGGTTACCTGTATATGTTTCCTTTCCTCTCTTACAGTGTTGTTTATTTTCCATTGGTTCTTCTTCTTGAATTTCATTGTGTAATATGTAGATCAATGTAGGGATATCTGTATATGTTTCCTCTCCTCTCCTCCAGTGTTGTTTATTGTCCATTAGTTCTTCCTCTTGAATTTCACTGACATATATAAAAAGAATTCAAAATTTCATTTATTCATTTACTTGTCATGTTTACTTGACCATATTGTTCAACAATGTCGTTTTGATGATATAGCTTATGTTGACGATTTCTCTTTCCCTTTTTTGTTGTGCCTTTCATTGCTTTCCTTTCTCTGACCAACTGATCCCAACTGATACAATTGTAAATAAATTTTTATGCATCTTCTTTGACCCATGCTTTTTGTACCTGCTAAACATCTCATGAATATATATCTATCCATAACTCTGGTACTCAACTGTCCACAATGTTGACCCATTTGTCACTGTGTCATTTTGAAGACTACAACTAATCATCACATGTTCATGTTTATCAGACTAAATCAAAATATGTTCACTGATATGATCTATATTCTCATCAAACTCTACATGTCTGGAACAACCTATACTAAAAATTTCCCTACTTGAATGCATATGTGCGATATAATCATAAACATTTGCCTCTACAACTGCAAACTAATATCTATGTGGGAACAATTCTTTCTCAATCAATCAATTCGTTACTATGTATTTCTACTATCTGAAGGATCTGAATCTGACTCTGCAAACACTTCATACTGCTAAAAATATGGTTATTTGATCTGTAGTATCTACTACATGGACTCCCCCTGTACAACATACATATTTACTGGGAGTCTCCAATTCAGATGGCTCATAAACATACCCACTCTTATGTAGAATAATATTCTTCTTCACATATAGACTCGCATCTCTCTGAAATCTGACTTATTTCTTTCTTCCTGTGGATTGATCTTGCACTACAATTCCTGAAAGTACAATATCTTGAACTTGGTATTTATTCACATGCTCTTATTTTATTTCTCGTACTATTGCAAATCCTGCGATCTATGGGACCTGATCTTTATTCACATGTTCTTCTTGTTTTCCATTTTTTCTCCAAACCTTCCTATAATTGATATATTCCCTTTTCTCTGTAGATTTGTCTTCATCTCGTACTATTTCCAATATTGAGAGTATGGCTTATGGATGTCCTTCATTCATCTGATATCCCTTTGTCTATTCTTGTTTTCTTTTCCAAACCTTCTTTTATATGATATCAGTGTTCTTTCTTAAGACAATATGCATCATGCTTGTACAATCACGAGCTATGTGTCCATATTTGTGGAATTTGTAACTTTCAATGTTATGTGGGGCCATATAATAATTTATTTCTTGAACATTTCTTCTATTATCCTTGCAATATGCAACCTTATGTCCAAAGTTAGTACCATAAAAACAATGACCATAAAATAAATTTACATACCTGGGAGTGGATGATCTTCTTTCTTGTGTAGTCCTTCTGAATTCCTTCCTTGGATGATCATGATATTCTCTTATGTGGATCTCTTCATTATGGTTGAAGCTTATTTTCTTCATGAATGTGGTAGGTCTTGTTGAATATGTATCTCTATTCTTCTTCTTTGATTCTTGTTGACCATGATTCCTTCCTTTGCGTACTTCTTCATAAATCTTACTCGTTTCTTCATTTTTATTTTTGGGCACCTTGGAATGTTTCTATTCATTCTCTATTGTTGATGTGGATGTTTATGTCTCTTTAACGTTCTTGTTGAGATTGACGATTTTACTTATCAATGTGACAACTTATTCTTCAAGATTCTCAACCTCTTTGTCTTCATCATTTGAATCTTCATGACTTCTTTTGTTTGCTTTTATTCTTCAAGTTGCATCTTCAAGGAGATGATTTATTTTTCAAGTATTTTCTCTTCTTGACCAAATTCTACTTCAATCTGATTTAATTCGTCATTTATTTCCTTAAGATGGTATGTCAAAATATTATCTCTCTTTTATGCTTCCTTTCTTTCAGTTTCCAAATATTGCTTCTCTTCCATATTACTTTTGTGTGTTTCTTCAATCTTTATGACTTATTCTAGATGATATTTTAGTTTCATGATGACCTGTTGGGATTCTCCCGAATGTTATTGAGAATTATTCTTGGCTAATTGTTCCTCAAGTGACTGGTTCTTCTTCTTTTCTTTGGTTAGTTCATCCAGAGCACTGATTAATTTTGTTTCAAGATACTTTTACTTTTAAATCTTAGGATTGTGTTCTCTTTCATTGGGTTGTTCTGTCTCTTCACTTTCAATCTTCAAATAAGGGAATTCAATTTCAATATGTCTACGCTTGTCACAATTAAAGCAAAAGAACTCACTTATGTTGATTACAAACTCTTCTTCTTTTGAATATGTATGACATGATGAGAATATTACTTCTTGTTTTGTACCTGTATCTTCTTTAGAAATATCTGAATCTATGATGGGATAAGAATAGATATTATGTAGATTATCCCATAGTTATTTAGCTGATGAAAATTTTCCCACTTTTTCTAGTACTGAATCAGGCAATCCTTTTGTGATGAACTACATTTCTATTTTGTTGTTATTATTTAATTACTTCTTGGTTGTAGTATTTAGTTTCTTTGTAGAATTGTATCTTGTAACAAATGAGTGCCAAACATCATATCCTTGTGCCTGTAAAAATACTTTCATCCTTCTGCTCCATAACTCATAGTCCAAACCATACTGAAAATTGAACATTGGTACTCCATTCATACTGAACAATTGTACTCCATTCATATTGAACATTGATACTCTGTTATTAGTGTATTTCATTATTTCCATCCAATGGTTAAATTGTTTCCTTAAGGAACCTTGTCATATTCCAATTGTTGGAATACTAAGAGGGAGGGGTGAATCAGTATGAGCACGTTATACCACTTTTAACCACAATATATATTATTTCACTTTAACAATGTTCAACGATATATCATCAATGTGTCACCAATTAATGCATCCAATTTATATGTATCATAAGCATGTAAACATAAGAAAAATCACATCAACATCACATCAAGAACACAATACACCATTATTTATGTGGAAACCCAAATAGGAGAAAACCACATAATGCTTTCTTATATATATCAAGAATCCATTCATAGGAAGCACCAACTTCCAAATTCTCCATTTGCAACTGGAGGGAGGCTACAACCCCCTATTCTTAGGATCCAACCTGAAGGAAACTACAACTCCTTGAATTCTATGGCTCCAACCGAAAGGAGACTACAACCTCCTAGGTTCTCCGGCTCCAACCGGAAGGTGGATACAATCACCTAGTTCTCAAGATCCAACCTGAAGGAAGCTCCAACTCTGTGATTATTCGATGCCAACCAAACTGAGGATGCAACCCCATTTCCTTGCACCATCCTACATCTCTAAAATATAATTGTATACCAAACTATCACTACCACTATCAACCTATCATTGTATTCAACCTATCACTGTATCCTACCTATCACATCAACCTGTCACTGTATCCAACCTATCACTATCATCGATACTCAACCAGATCCTCTCACATGGATCATACACCAAGGAAACCTATCAACTAGATATCCAACATCACCAAAAAAATCCTCTACCATGCATGTACCAATATCACCAACATACCATCAATTACCAACTTGAACCATGCATCAACCTATGCCACAACATGTACCATAAAAATTGCTTCAACCATGCACCAAACTTGCATCATCAACACTTGTCCCATACCATGTGTCAACCATGCACATCAACCATGTACATCAACCATCAACACATGTACCATACCATGTGCTAACCATGCACATCAACCATCAACACATGTACCATACCATGTGCTAACCATTCACATAAACCATGTACATCATACCATGTACAAGTGTCTCAACCATATACCATATCATTCCATACACCATATGCCAATAAATCAAGACATGAACCAACAATGTATCTCACCAAGTAGATCTCAACCAACATGTACCATGCATCCAATGATGTGCCTCAAGTCATAAACCAAATCTCACAAACACATGCCTCAAGTATTCTCCTTAATATCACTAAGATGTAACCTCATAACACAATATACCAAACCTCAAGTATGCACCATAACATGTAACCAAACCATACACCAAGATAGCCAATGATGCTTCTAATCAATGTACCATAACATCACCGAGATGTAATATATCACATACTATCATTAACATGCATGTACCATAACACCATAACCATAACACTTAAGACTTACCTCTGATCCTGTAGTTGACATGTTGTACTCTAAACTGATGCAGGAGCATCACTCTAACCCAGCTATGTGCCAACTAGACAACACACTCAGCGCGCATTCAAGGAGAAGAGAGGCACCAGCCCTCTCGATTTCAAAATTCAAATTCAAATTAAATCAATTAAATGATTGTAAGGATGGTACAGTCAAAGGTATTCTTATACACATGTTGTACTTAGTGTCACCTTAAATGGTTGTAAGGCTATAGATCTAGATCCAATTCGGACTAGACATCCATTGAATATCCATTGAATGTAATTTATGAGAGTAGGTGAGATGGAGGGAAGAGCTTGAGGAGCCCCCATCTTGTAAAAAGATCTTAGCATCTTATTTTGGGAGAGGTTTTTGAATATTGAGACAGAGAATGTAGAAAAGGGAGGAAGAGAGGAGTGCCGAGACTTTGTTGCAGTCTGAGCTCATACCCATTGTAAACAGATATTCTGAGATAATACAAAGAAGTTTTTCTTGCACATTTGTTTCTACGTGCTTATGTGTCTTTCATGAATGCTATGTATGTGTTCATTATATTTTGTAGATGTATGTTAGTTTACATTTGCAGGGATAGACAGAGTTTATTTTATGTTGAGTTTCTTTGATTTTAGTCTGGTTCTTTGTGGCTTCATGCAAGAGGTTACATGATGGAATACCGAGGATTTTGAAGGCCAGTGCATGAGTGCCCTTTTCAGTTCTTTGGAATTCAAGCAGAGACATGCCAGGAGGGTGCACTAGAGGAGTAATAGGCTCAAGGGTGAAGCCTCAAGGTTTTTGAATACCTTGAAGGTAAGACTATGCAGAGGAGGGCACAAAGAGACGACAAAATCACTGTGAATTTTGTGAAGCTTCGCTAGGAGGGCATCGAGTGAATGCATGAGTGAACCCAAGAGAAATCTCTTTCGAGTTTGAGGAGAAAAGAATCAAATTAAGATACTTGCAGAGCTGTCGAACGCTCTGTATCTCAGCAAGGAGTGCTTGAGTGCAATATTTCTAGGAGGGCATCAAATTCCCCTTTGAAGGGAAATACAAGGGTTGTGTTCCTTAGATATTCGATCAGGCAAAGCTCAAGATGGATAGCAGAGTTGTGTGTAGGAATACTGCAAGGAGTGCAGAGGTAGAGAACCTTTTCGAGGTTTCATAGTGAGTGAAGATCAGGAGGAATAGTGACTTTGTGCACAGAGCAATAGCAGAAAGGAGAAGAAGGTCAAGAAACCTTTGAGGTTTTTGAGTTGACAAAGCTCAGGAGGGGAAGCGTTTCCATAACGCAGATGAGACCCAAAGGAACCGGGCTTGCAAGAGAAGCATCGAAGGCCAAGACATTCAAGTGTCAGAAATATTCCAAGGGAAGGGAAGAAGCGCAAGCTCATGAGGAGGAGCAACAATTGTCATTGGTTTGGAAGAAGTGGAGAATCTGGGCTATCCAAATCTACGTTCAAACACTCAGACATATTGTGAAGGAGAAGAGATTAGAATGGACGGTGGAGAGCCTTCATGAGGAATTGTCAAATAACCATAGACCGTCAGATCATATAGAGTCGCATGGAGGATAATAGTGGGATCATTCAAAGTCTCAATGCACTGGGAACAGATTTGAACCATCAGATCTGGGTACAAATAGTCGCAGGCCATTGGATCATTTCATGAATTTGGGGTTCGTGAGTTTGGAGGACAGGCCAAATTCTTGGTCTCTCCAAGTCTCGAGTCGTGAAGTGTCGAGCACTGAGGACTCGTGTGGATAGGTGGTACATCCTATAAGTGGAGACCATGTGGTTGACAGGTGGCACAAACATACAATGCGCAGAAAAAGGTCGAAGTGGGTGATAGGTGGCATACATGTGTCACTATGGAGGAGTCAATACCCTGATGACTTATCGCGTTTCAGGGATTCGTAAGGGAGGAGCCCGAGCGTTCAACACTCTAACTCGTGAATCCGCGAGTTGTGAGAGGTGCTAGAGTTAAACTCTAGTCAGAGATCACTTGTAAAGGTGCTAACGAGGAGGATCCATACCTGTATCGCATCTCAGGTATCGAATATTTGGAGGCGGGAAACAAAACGTTAGGTGTCCCGATAATGCGAAACGCGATGCACTCAAATAGATTGGCCCTAGGTCACAGGATAGGGGCACATGGAGAGAATCCAAGGGAGGATCTAGAGTCCATTAAGCCTTATTCCAGGGTTTCGGGACTTGAAGGAGTCAGGGGACTCAACAGTGGGATTCGCGAAATCGCAAATTCTGATGCACTTATTGTGTAGGCTTGTGGTCACAGGGTCATGGTCATGTGGAGGGAGCTCATGCCTGGTGTTGTTCGCATGGACTGAGTTCACATTTGGACCTGTGGATGTTTTCGTTGAAGGTTTCGGTAGGGAATTAAAGAGCCATTTCGGCTCATCAAGAATAGAAGAATGATCCTCATACTGGGAGGTCAGTGGACCCTACCGAGGTAGAGGTAGGGGGTCTACATCAAGTGGTATTAGAGCCTGTTTATTATTTCAGGTGGCAGGCAAGAGATAAAGAGAAAACTATGATACACACCATCAAGTGGTATTAGAGCTTGCACATAATTGATTTCTGTAGGGTGAGGAAGGAAGACAAAGTGTTGATGCTCTATGTGAAAATATTGTTGCAGGATGTAGCAAAAAATGGTACAGTCGTGTGGATTGTAGGAGATGTTGGAAGTTCTCTCAGTCGTAGAGTGACAACAGTGGACTTGCTAGGAGGGAAGGTAGGAGGATGAAGATGGATACTGAAAGCCATAGGAATGATCAAGGCAAGGACCACTAGTAGAAGGGAAAATATGAAATGGACAAAGAACTCACTGAGGTGAGGGAGAGATTGGAAAATCTTACATTGGAGATGTATAAGAATACAAGAGAATGATGGATATATGAATGGCCCGTGAAAAAAAAGGTAAAATGGCCGATTCAGAAATTATTGGCTAGAGAACAGTGAAGGATGTAATAGGATGGTTGAGGCATGCTGAAGACCTCAGCGAACTAGAGGAGGAAGTGGTTCATGTGTGTGAGCCATAAGCTGGGAAAAATCTCAGCGATGATGAGGAGAAGACATCACTAGAACATCTCAGAGACTGCCAAGTGAGAAGTGAGGAACTTTCAAGTTGCCAGGTGGGCAATGAGATGGGATCATTGGAGGATCTCATAGACTTCTAGGAGGAAATAGAAGAAATCCCATATTTCCAATTGGGCAAGGGAGAGAAGATGAGCTCAGAGGTGAGTTCATATCAGCAAGGAGATCTGACAGAGAAGGATCAGAGATGCCTTCTGATCATTGGAGGAATTGCGGTATTCCTACCACATAGCCTAGTAGAGGCCAAAGAATGTGTTGTAGATGCAGTAGCAAGAGAAGGACAACCAGTAGTGACTGTCAGAGAGAGAGAAGAATTGGAGCAGGTGTTGATATCTACCCCAACAGAAGAAGAGATTGCAGATAAGATACTCACTCCATGGGAGAAGGAGTTAGGAATGCTGGAGGATTGGTTGAACAATACAAATCCAGTAGATGATTGTCATGAGTAGACAGTCACACAGATTGAAGGAAAAGAGAATTCAGAGAAATTGCTCAAACATTTCAACCAGGAAGCCAAATAGATGATGACTGTAGTGCCGAGATATGCAGTAGAAGATGATGCAATATTCCAGTCTGGGGAGCAGCTGGAGAAAGTTGGAGTTCAACCAGCTCAAGGAGAACTAGAAGTAGAAAAACTATCAAAGGAAGTGACTAAGAATTAGGTTAGTCAAGAGGAGATTGCAGAGTTGGAGTATGCAACAGAGTGGCAAGTCAAGGCCACAATAAATGGAGAAGACAACATGGGGGATCAGATTAATCTGCCCATGGATCTTTATGAAGAGAACATGTAGCAAAGAAGGTTGCATGAAGGGGAGAGCCAACCATTTGAGAATATAGAAGAAGTGATCAAGGAGATAAGGATGTTGATGGTGAAGTCAGCACAGGAAGCTTCTAGTGAAGAGAAGATAAGCAGAAGGGAGCCTACCATAGCAACAAGGAATAAGAAGCAGCAACAATAGCAACAAGGAGATGGAGCAGATGGACAACTCCAGAGAACTATTTGGGATCCAGGTGGATTTCAAAAGAAAAGCTAAGAAGCTCATGAGTAGAAGCTCATCAATTTTTTGCAACAGTGGAGTATGATGCAGGAGAATCACTCCAGCCTAGATACATGTCAACTATACAGGACACTCAGTGCACATTCAAGGAGAAGAGAGGCACCAACCCTCTCGATTTCAAAATTCAAATTGAAATTAAATCAATTAAATGATTGTAAGGCTGATACAGTCAAAGGTATTCTTATACACATGTTGTACTTAGTGTCACCTTAAATGGTTTTAAGGATATATATCTAGATCCAATTCAGACTAGACATCCACTGAATATCCATTAAACGTAATTTATGAGAGTAGGTGATATGGAGGGAAGATCTCGAGGAGCCCCCGTCTTGTAAAAATATCTTAGCATCTTATTTTGGGAGAGGTTTTTGAATATTGAGATAGAGCATGTAGAAAAGGGAGGAAGAGAGGAGAGCCGAGAATCTATTGCAATCCAAGCTCATACCCATTGTAAACAGATATTATGAGATAATACAAAGTCATTTTTCCTTCACATTTGTTTCTATGTGTTTATGTGTCTTTCATGAATGCTATGTATGTGTTCATTATATTCTGTAGATGTATGTTAGTTTACATTTGCAGGGATAGACAAAGTTTATTGTCTATTGAGTTTCTTTGATTTTTGTCTGGTTCTTTGTGGCTTCATGCAAGAGGTTGCATGACGGAATACTGAGGGTTCTGAAGGCCAGTGCATGAGTGCACTTCTGAGTTCTTCAGAATTTAGGCAGAGACGTGCCAGGAGCGAGAACCAGAGGAATCATAGGCTCAAGGGTGAAGCCTCGATGTTTCTGAATACCTTGGAGGTAAGACTGTGCAGAGGAGGGTACAGAGAGAAGACAGAATCACTGTGAATTATGTGAAGCTCTGTCAGGAGGGCATCAAGTGAATTCACAAGTGCACCCAAGAGAAATATTTATCGATTTAGAGGAGAGAAGCATCAAAGGAAGATACTCGTAGAGTTGTCGAACGCTTTGTAGGTCAGTAAGGAGTGCTTGAGCGCGAGATTTCCAGGAGGGCATCAAATTTCCCTTTGAAGGGAAATATAAGGGTCAAGTTCCTTAGATATTCAAGCAGGCAAAGCTCATGATGGATAACACAGTTGTGTGTAGGAATCCTGTAAGGAGTGCAGAGGTAGAGAAACCTTTTCAAGGTTTCAGAGTGAGTGAAGATCAGGAGGAACAATTCCTTTGCACACAGAGCAATAGAAGAAAGGAGGAGAAGGTCAAGAAACCTTTGAGGTTTATGAGTTGACAAATCTTAGGAGGGGAAGCATTTCCATAACGCAGATGAGACCCAAAGGAACTGGGCTCGCAAGAGAAGCATCGAAGGTCGAGACCTTCAAGTGTCATTAATATTCCAAGGGAAGGGAAGAAGCGCAAGCTCAGGAGGAGGAGCAACAGTTTCCATCGGATTGGCAGAAGTGGAGAATCTAGACCATCCAAATATACATCTAGACACTCAGACATATTGTGAAGAAGAAGAGATTGGAACGGATAGTGGAGAGTCTTCAGGAGGAAGTGTCAAATAGCTGCAAACCGTCAAATCATACAGAGTCTCATGGAGTATAATAGCGGGATCATTCAAAGTCTCAATTCACAAGGAATGGATCTGAACCGTTAGATATGGGTACAAATAGCCACGGGCCGTTGGATCATTTCGTGAATTCATGGTTCGTGAGTTTGGAGGGCATGCCAAATTCTTGGTCGCTCCAAGTGCGAAGTGTTGAGCACCGAGGACTCGTGTAGATAGGTGGTACATCCCGTAAGCAGAGACCACATGGTTGACATATGGCGCAAACATACAACACGCTGAAAAATGTCAAAGTGTGTGATAGGTGGCGTACACACGTCACTATGGAGGAGTCAACACCCTATTGACTTATCGCATTTTTGGGATTCGTAAGGGAGGAGCCCAAGCATTCAAAACTCCAACTCGCAAAGCCATGAGTTGCGAGAGGTGCTAGAGTTAAACTCTAGCCGACAGTCACTTGTAAAGGTGCTAACGAGGAGGAGCCATACCCGTATCACTTATGACCTGAAACTCAAAGATACCTCTGAAACTAGGGTTACTCAAGATTTCTACAACTCTTATACTTTCACCTTCGAACTTTCTTCGTAACCTTAGAAAAATGTCGTCACAAACTAGCCAAAAAATCACAATACTAGACCATAATAATCATAAGATAGATATTCAATTGTAAGTGTGTGAGTGTGCTTATGAGAGACTCCTTGAGGTGTTTATATAATTTTTTATAGTAACCTCTCTCCTTAATTAGGGATTCTAGGTTTTTCTTTATCCCTTTGACCAACACTTATAACAAACTATGAGATTCTTGTCCACTCTTTTGGGCTTCCAAATTTACTAGGGAATATCTCCCTAATCGTGAGGAATCACGTGGAGTTACACATATCACCAAAAATGGCATGACATATACTATACATATATGATAGTATTATATAAAATTACACTTTACTTCATGTACATATTCCTTAATCAACTTTGGGTTCCATAAACACACCTCTGAGGCTACATGTATACTACATCAAATGTACCCACTTAACTCACAATCAATATCAATCATACAAGTGTCAATCAATTGTCCAACATATATGGACCTATCCAAGGATTGAAGTCAATCTCTAAGGGTTTCCATCAATCTCCAAGATTACTCTCCAAGGGTTGTCATCAATGACAACCAACTGTCCAACATAGAGAACCACATTATCTATACCTTTACAATGGTAGGGAATATATGAGAAAAATATTCTCCCTTGCAAATCTTACATGAAAACTTAGGATTGCATCCTATACTAGGTTTCTCAATAGTATCTATACTTCCACCCTTATACACATTATCTAGTTTTTTTCCCCTGACGTGAATTGCATTGATTGGAGACTTGGCCCTAACATGACTTTCATTGGTTGGTGGCTTTCCCCCATGTCTTCACTTTTTATTCTTATTCTTCATATTTTTATTACTGATGGACTTATAGGCACTAGATATATTAAGCATAACACTTTCTCCAAATGAGGTATAAGAAGGAGGAGTTGATTTCATTTGTGAAGAAATTAAGGGGTCCAAATAGTTTTGATGCCACTGACATAATTTTTTTACTTATAAAGAACTATGAGCATTCAGGACATTCAAAGTGGAAAATAGAAAAATTGATCATCCCATAGTTAATCTGGAAATGTTCAAAGTAACCATCAAAGGGGTACCAATGTTTCCAAATGAAGTAAAAGAAAAGTGTCCTCTTGTAAAGGGGTGTCTTGGTTGATACATCCAGGAACATCACCCATAAGGTTTTATTCAAATAAAAAATGAATCTCTAAGTATTTCTATGGGTTTGAAAATTTACAATTACAATCAACACATACCTACAAAAACTTCCTAAGATTCACCCAAGAAAACACACTCTTCCAAAATCCAACCTAGGGTGATTAAGTCCTGAGTCCAACTAGTAAAGCATTGAAAAGTGTCTTTCAAATTTTATCATAGGATGATGAGGGCCCTAATTAAACTAGTGAAAGTGTGATACATAGTTATAATAAACCTCAAGTAATAATCACCCAAATTGCAAGTACCCTTGTGAATATAGGCACCCTATAGGGGAGCTGAGTTGGAATTTATGCATTTGTATTAGTTATTACAATCACTTCCCACTTACATTCACCTATGTGGAACCTATGAAAAGAAACTATGGTTACCACTTCACAACCAACAAATGAGTGAACAAATCACTCAACCTATGTTTGTGTATGGGTAGGAAATATAAGACTTCATCTTGCACCCAAAAATTTATAGAAAAGGTATCACCCCGAGGACTTCCCAATTCTACCAAATCTTGATTACATGCATATCCCACTAAACAGGCAAGAGGGGATAATATCTATAGTTTATTATATTTATATCATGCTTGGCATGAATGTGAGGTGTGCTTTCCCAACAAGTGTCTTTTGACACTAATTCATTCTACACTTTTTACTAGTCCTTATTTTCATTTTCACAATGTTGGAGAATTGACTCTCCAAACCTACATTAAGGCCCTAAAATCCTATACTATTATAAATTTTCTATCAAATAAAAACAAGTCTAGTTCATTTTATTCATCTTTGATTTTAATTGTTTCTTTTACACAAGGGGGATGCATAAGTGAGAAAATGATGGTTTTCTCAAATGAAAAACTCTATAGAAAAGGTATCACCCTGAGGAATTGCCAGTTCTACCAAATCTTGATTACATGCATATCCCACTAAACAGGAAAGAGGGGATAATATCTACATTTTATTAGATTTATATCACTCTTGGCGTGCATGTGAGGTGTGATTTCCCAACAAGTGTCTTTTGATACTAATTCATTTTACACTCTTTATTAGTCCTAGTTTTCATTTTCACAACGTTGGAGAATTGACTCTCCAAACCTACATTAAGGCCCTAAAATCCTAGACTATTATCAATTTCCCATCATAGAAAAACAAGTCTAGTTCATTTTATTCATCTTTGATTTTAATTGTTTCTTTTACACAATGGGATGCATAAGTGAGAAAATGATGGTTTTCTCAAATGAAAAAAATATAAAAAAGAGAAATCTCATAAACAAAAACATTTATTTAAACTTGAAAAAGATTCTTGAATTAAAAAAATTGAAAAGTACAAAAACCATGAAAACCTTTTCAAATCCTAAATGCAATGCAACTTTTCATGGAAAATATTCAAACCCAAGAAAAACATTATTTTCAATTTTCATGATATCATTATAATGAAATAAATCTACTCTTTTCATTTAAATGCAACCACTCCCAATGCATCAAACTACCTAAGATATTCCTATGTGAATCAAAAGAACATGTTTTATGATTTTTTTTCTTTTATTTTAATGGGAAATGATGCAATAAAATACCATAGTCACTACTTATAACCTTCAAGACAAGATCCAAAATTCCCAAAATTCTATGGAATTGAGAAAATAGAGAGCAAAAATTTGAAAATTTTCTTTTAGTCTACTACAGGATAAGATTGTGTGTTTCTTTAAGGAAACTAGTAGTGTGGCTACTAGTCTTGTGAAGTAAAATCATGGTTAGGCCATCACTATCAGTGAATACAGTTATAGTCTTGAACTAGAGAAACTTATAAAAAAAAAAAATTCAAACCCAAACCTTGAGTCTCACCTGCCATTTTTCCTCTTAGAGGAAAATACAATACAACAAAGACCAAGAAATGGCCCCTAAAACTACTAGGTTTCAGCGAAATAACCCAAGGAAAGAAGAAATCATAGAATTATTCCCTAGTATGGTTTTTGGTTCTATTTAAAGGGTTTTTACACCTCTTTGTGTGACAAATATCCCCTATGAAGGGGTTGCGACTACAATAATAGACAAAAGGTAAAATAGTTGAGAGAGATGCTTTCCCTATATGATGAATTGAATTCTTGAAATGAGAAGAATTTAGGACAAGAAAGAAACACATTGAAACAAATACCTTCCCCTTATTTCTTATGCAAAATCTTCATCACAATAGATTATTACACCATATCACTAAGATACTTGCACATAAGAAAACAACTACACCTTTCTCCAAACACTTTTATCCATCTAGTAATTCGATTCAAATAACCTAGCAAATAACTCACTTATATAAATATATATTCTAACTTAGCAAGAACTTCAACAAACGCGACAAATTTTGGGAGGGAAATAAGAGAGATCTTAATAATATGATGAAAAAGTACAATAATCAATTATACACCTTAGCATGTAAATCAATGCCTCCTTCATCCAACATTGTATTTTTTTGGATCTAGCCACATACTAGATCACCCTTGGTTTTTTGCAAGTCAAAAATTCTTATGCAGTGAAGACAAACCCAACAAGGTACTCCAAACTTCTAGAAGAAAGGACTATATACTTGGAAAAATATTTTTTAGTAAGACAAGGGTGTATGGATTTGCAACACTAGGTAATTTCTTATCTCTCAACATATATGTCTCTATGTTCACCCCAAATTTTGATGATTCATAGCACATGGATTTGTGGTCTTGTGGTGTATCTCTGTAATAATTTCCCAACTCATAGACTTCCTTTTATATGATCAAAACGAAGTTAGAATATTTGGGGGGATATGCCAAATAGGCATCTAAAATCCGTTAACCACAACCATGGTTATCCATTTTGCACACTTTCAATATTTTTGAGCCATTTTGTAGGTGATCTCTAGTTGGTAAGGGAAAACATGCGATCAAACAATAGTTGTTGGAGTGAAAGTCACAGTGAGGTGTCAAATAACTTTGACAAGTGTTTATGCAAATAAAAAAAAAACATAATGATGGGATAAAATCAACTCTTTGACCATAGGGTGGTAAAATATGGTATAACATCTATGTATTTAATATATATTTAAAATATGGTATAACACTTGGGTGAGTGTTTAGTATCATGGTTAAGCAAGAAACAATCATAAATATCCTTATTTACAGTCGAGGAAGAGTATATTAAGAAACAACATGTTGTACAGAGGTTCTATTGATGAAACAAACTTTGAGAGATATATAGGTTGAGTATGATGATTCCATTCTAATATATTGTGATAATACAAGTGCCATAAGTATCTCAAAGAACTCGGTGATGCACTCCAAAATGAAGCACATTCAAATCAAGTATCATTTTCTACAAGAACAAGTTGCAGAGAAGAACATCAGAGTTGAATATATGGGCACAAAAGAACAAGTGGAAGACATCTTTACAAAACCACTTCCATGGGAACCCCTTGAGTATCTTCGCCAGAGACTAGGAGTAATTTATACTCCAAAATTAATGATTTTGAATTCTTATCTTATATGTCTTAGATGTACATGATGAAGCAACATAAATAGGACAAAGGGGGAGAGATTTATCATAAGAAAAGGTAAATTCTTGGAGAGATAGCATACATACATGTTTCCAAGGGGAGATATTGTCACAAGGGAAGAATGAGCAATATGAATTCAGAGTGATACCCTTTGTGAAAGGTGGAGATATTATTCATATGAAGGGAGAGAGTATAATCAGAGGATTATAAACACAAAGAAAAATCAAAGGCATGTAGACAAGGGGAGCAGCCCCAAGGAGAGTTCAGTCAAGGGGAGCAACCCCAAACAAAGATACCCTTTTCCATTGATTCCAAAGGGGGAGAGATAGAAATATTGATGAGGAGTATAAGCATGAATGTTATCATGACTAAGTGTTTCCATCAATGTTGGTGTTGCCATCAATGACAAAGGGGGATATTGTCAAACAATTGACTTAGGTGGATGGATAGTTGGTATGGATTGTTTATTGTCATTGATGTCAACCATTGGAGAGTAATATTGTAGATGGATGTCAACCCTTGGAGAATGTCCGGTAGAAAATCTGGGTAGCACAAAGGTTTGGGTAATGGATCCAATGTTGTTTCATGTAGAATGGTATTAGTTTTAATATATTTGAAGGTAAGACTATTCTATATGGATATTAAATGTCTTTCCATTTCTGGTGGTATGTGGAACGTCACATAACTCCTCATGTTTATAGAGTTATGGCCATGTGAAGTTGGAGAACCTAGGTTTGGGTAATGGACCCAAGTTTGTTTGATGGATAACTATATGAGTTTTGATATATTTTCAAGTAATAATATTATATATGGATAGTATATTTCATGCCATTTCCAGTGGTATGTGGAACATCACATAAATCCTCACGGTTAGAGAGTTATGGCCATGTGAAGTTGGAGAAACCTCATGAGTCATCTAGAAGCCCCAAAAGGTCAAAGTTGTCAAAGTGGTTTAAGAGATTTTTAGAAGGTAAATAATAAAGTGAAGTGATGATTGTACTATAATTCAAAGTGAATACAAAAAAAATTATTTAAATAATAAAATTAATGGAGAAATTACTAAGTTGACAAGTGGTTAGAAGTGGGTTAGCCTTAAAATAAGGAAAGTGGTTTAAGATGGTTAGAAGGTAACCCCTTGAGGTAAAGTGAAGCAATGAGTGTACTATAAGTCAAAGTGGATACAAAATAAATTATTTAAATAATAAATTTAATGGATAAATTACTAATTGGAAAACTGGTTAGAAGTTGGTTAACCCTAAAATAAGGAAAGTGGGCAAATTGACCTAGAAGATCCTTCTAAGGAAGCTACTTGGAGAGTATAAATAAGAAGCAAGGCTCTCTCATTTTACATCAAACTTGAGAATATTGAATATTTATAGTTGACTGAGGTAACCAAAGGATATCTAAGCCTAATTTCAAAGGGAAGGTGAAGAAAAGAAGGCCGGAATTCAAGGGAGGATAAATTCTTTTGATGATGTTTTCTAAGGTATGTTATTTACAGGTCATCTCACCATTGTCGCAATAATTTTTTTTCTAGAAATATTCAGGCCATGAAATTGATAGGCCATTGAGGTAACATATCCAAGTATCTGTGCTAAACATTTCATCTTGTGGGTCATTTTATTTTTTGAGTTACACTCCGTGGAAAACAGGGTTTGTGGCTAGTCCTAAAACTAGTCTAAAACAGGTGTTTCGGGTAAAAATGTCATAACGTCTTCATAACAGATCCAAATTCAGTAAGAACAAATGTGTTGGTTAGAGTACAGTCTGTAGTATTCTTTGTAACATTTTTATATCCATTCAACAAACATTCTGTGTGGGGCATGCTCTACAATGTCGTTCTCTAGAATAAGCCAGAATTCAACAAGGTATGCCATTTTTGCTATAACTCCTTTTCTGAGAGGTTCCAAGTAGTGACACATGGATAAATTGCATAAAAAAAATTGAATAACATTGTGTACTATTTTCATATATTTATTCATTACAGTTACATAGTTATTATTATTTCAAGTTAGGGTTGTTGACTAATCCAAAACTAGTCATGTGAGACTAAAGAAAAGTTAGATGAAAATGCTAGTCTATTGTTGTTAAAGTTAAGGAAGGTTTGCAGGTATGTGATCATATACATCAGGTTTATTAAAGAGTTACAAATCAGATTTGGATGATGAAATTTATGAGGGCTTTTGGTTGAGGTACATGTTTGGTACATGGTTGAGACAAGTAGTTGATGAGTTGGTAATTACATGAGGTGTATAGTTGATGATGTTGGTACATATTGATGAGTCATAGTTGATTAGTAGTTGATACATGATTGGTACATACTTGGTACATGGTTGGAGGCACATGTTAGTAGTATTTTTTAGACATGTTTTATGGATTATGTAGCATACTTGTATTGGTATATTATTAGAATCACATATTGATCTTGGTGATGATTATGAGTTGTTGTGTTATGCTTGGTTTTCTCATTCTGTGGTTTTCTCCCTCTTTGGGTTTCCATGTAAAACACTGGTGTACTGTGTATGTGTATGATTGTTCATTTGTTCATTTCTTATTTGCTCTGCAGTTATTGGATGATAATGCTACATTGATATAACACTTGGATTATATGGTTAAAATGGACAAAATTTCTCTATTACTTATTCACCCCCCCTCTTAGTAATCCAACAATTGGTATTAGAGTCAGGTTCCTCCAAGAAACAGTTTAATCACCGGAAGGAGATAGCGGATTATTCTGAGAATGGAGTACCAATGTTTAATGGTCATAATTCTTTTAAGTATGAGATGTGGATCATAAGGACGAAAGTGTTTTTACAGGCACACAGACATTATATTTGGCTATCAGTTGTTACAGGATATGATAGTTTAAAAAGGGAAAAGACTGGAGTCTTGGTGATTGATCTTAGTGAGTAGATATGATTTGGTTAATAATATTGATGAGACAGGTTGTTGCGATAGGTTGTTTGGATAGGTTGTTGTGACATGTTATTTGTACAGTTTTGGTGCATGGTTGATGCACTTGTTCATGGTACAGGTTGAGGTACAGGTTGGTGCATGGTTGATGCACTTATTTATGGTACAGGTTGATAACAGGTTGAGGTAAAGTTTGATGCATGGTTGATGCATGGTTCAGGCTATTGGTATAGGTTGTTTGGTGCAGGTTGATTGGTAAATTTTTATAGCAATATATCTCACAGTGATAGTGTGACAGTGGTTCCATAATTCTAATTATATGTTAGGTTGGCTGGACGGGGTAAGGACAAGTGGTTGTATCCACCTTCTGGTTGTAGCCTCCTTCTGGTTGTATCCAGATAATTGGGGAGTTGGATCTTCCCTCAGGTTGTAGCCTGCAAAACTAGGGGGTTGGAGCCTCCTTCCAATTGCAGCTGGAAAACAAAGAAAGTTGGTGATTCCAATGAATGTAATTCTTCAAGACATATAAGAAAAAGAATTATGTGGTTTTCTCCCGCTTTGGGTTTCCACATAAAACACATGTGTAATGTGTATGTGTATGAATGTTCATTTTTTCATTGTTTATTTGCTCTTCAATTATTGGATGATAATGCTACATTGATATAACACTTGGATAATACGGTTAAAAAGGAAAAAATTGCTCTATTACTGATTCATCCCCCCTCTCAGTTATCCAACAAGATTTAGATACTATTAATAATAATCTAACTACTAAATACTATACATACATACATATTGTGTGGTGTTATTCTTATAGAGTTGAGTAGCAGTTCATGGTATGAAATTGTGTTAAATAACTAGCAATTCATAATGATTAATATGCTTATGCCATATATTTATGGTTTTTTTTGTGTCATTCATCTAATATTTTAAAAAGTCATGTGTTTTAGGATGCCTATTAAGTACTATAACTTTTCATTTAATTGATGCACATCCATACCATTCACCACTACTTAGTTCCCCAACAATAACACCACACAATCTTGGTAACTAGATATACACTTAGTTTGATTAGTACATACAATCAAGTGAGATCATTTACAAAACATATAGGTGAATAAAATCATAATTAATAAATTTGTTTGCAGGTAGGAGATAAGGAATTAAAATGTAACAAAAAGAATTGTCTCTCACCAACCATTGATAAAAAAAAAACAAGAAAGATAGAAAACTTGAATACCTTGAGTGATAGTCCACAATGATCATTAGCATCAACCTTGCCAACATTAGTGTTAAGAACCAAATATCAATATAACATATAAAAAACCTCAGAAAAAGTACTCAACGCCTTGAAAAAGAGATAATTTCAGATAATAAGGCTCTTCAAGGGGGCAACCTCCTTTTACCCCACTTAAATGTTCAAGTACAAGATGATT
>JZKD02S0284884.1:594557-616910 GCA_000966675.3 Picea glauca | reverse complement strand
AAGTTCCCTTTTTGGGTGGCATGTTGGCCAAGTATCACTTTTGAACCTTGATTTTGAGGTGGTTCTGCTAGACAATCTTTCTTTTGTTGTATCTCCCAAGTTTCGACCCTTCTGGATATGAAACTTTCTTTTATGTAGTTCTCTGATATTTATTCTCTGCAATGCCATAGGTTTGATCAAAATTGGATGTGCAAAGTGGAATTTGCGGTAACTTCCCCACAACTTGTTGATTTTTGGCCTTTCCATAAGATCTCACTTGTATAGCATTCCCCACACAAAGTATATATAGGAGACTAGGAGATATAATTACAACTAATGGACTATAACCGACATAAATAAAATAACATTACTAATGTAATAGGCCCCAATTAAGGGGTAATTAGCCAATATTAGGGCTTAACAATTAGAAACTGATTCGATATCAACATGGTTTGTCTTGAGATCCAACCCATTAGAAAGTTCCTTTGACTTCCACTTTTCGATGATATCTAATGAAAGGTGTTTTCTAAGTCATAAGGAAGCAAATATCTAGGGAATTAAGAGGGTTGTCTCCATTTGAATAGCCTTAGAAGATGAAACTTGGAATTTCATAATAGATGGAATATCTAATAACAATAGCACATGGTATCCATATGGAGTGAAAAACATTTTTATCCTATGATTTAAGACACATTGTCTTTATGTATTGAAATTTTATTGAGGAGCCATTTCATCCTCGTACACTAGTCACGCTAGATAACTATTATAGTTAAGTCTCTCCAAAACATAAATAAAATAGCTAGATGGGTACCAACATTAAGAAAATAAGTAACGAATCAAGTTCTATCGAATAGAAAGTTGGCTTCTTGCAATGTTGTATTTGATTGATATTGAGTTGTCAGTCTTTTAAATTCCATAAACTACCTAAGAATTAACTATTATAGTTAAGTCTCTCCAAAACAGAAATAAAATAGCTAGATGGGTACCAACATTAAGAAAATAAGTAACGAATCAAGTTCTATCGAATAGAAAGTTGGCTTCTTACAATGTTGTATTTGATTGATATTGAGTTGTCAGTCTTTTAAATTCCATAAACTACCTAAGAATTTATAAAGAAAAATGATATGAAAACAAATTTGTTTACCTTCAAATTCTTATAGACCTTTCCATGCAAATTCTTAAAGACAAGATAAATTATTAAATAATGTTACATGCGTATACATCTCCACTTACTCTTAAAGATATAGGGGTTTTTTAATATCATTTTCTATGAACTAGTGCTTTCGTTGCTACTAGTTTAACCATTTGAGTTCTTATTTAACGAAGTAGCTTCTTATACATCCAAATGACAAAATGGAACATATTCCACAAAGTTATCACAATTAAGAAAACTATCTTTAACATCAAATCCAACTATTTAAGTATGATCTGTTAGAAGTAGCTTTTGTTGTTTTCATATTACTGTGGCGAGGATTTTCAAAAAGGTTTCCAGGATTATACACAGTTGAAGTCATTTGGTGATCGATGTTTCGAATCCTCAAACTAGATTCATCTTCAAGATCAATCATCGAAGGTGAGAGATGCAAATATTCAATATAAATATGAGATGCAAGACAATTTTGTAACTAGAATTGTCAGCTGGAATAAAACCCTAAGAGTACTATTAGACTTGTTGGTTGGATTTATTTCTCATTTGTTTATTATCATGGGTGTAGAGTTCTTTTTAGGTTTTTAATAGTTCTTTTAGGTTTAATAATTCTCTTAGGGTTTTAATTTACCAACCAACAAGTCCAATAGTGCTCTTAGGGTTTTATTCTAGTCGACAATTCTAGTTACAAAATTGTTCTGCATCTTATATTTATATTGAAGATTTGTAGCTCTCACCTTCGACGATTGGTCCTGAACATGAATCTAGTTTGAAAATTTGAAACGTCGATGACAAAATGACTTCATCTATGAGTAATCCAAAAAACCTTTCTAAAAAGTAACTTTGTCAATATTTCATTAATAATTCATTTATCTTGTTTAAATCTTTATGCCACAACAACTATATCCATAAAATCATCTCTTACAAAGACAATTTATATGCTACCATAATTGCAATCTATTATCTCTTATCTACCTCATTGTATTGCTAAAAATCAACCTTAACAAATAAAGGTGGGCATAAATCAAACAACAGGATCTTGTAAACACAACAATTAACTATTATCTACGTCATTGTATGATTAAAAATCAACCTTAAAAAATAAAAATGGAGAATGACACAAGAATGACGTAATGTACAAGAAAATATAATAAATTAAGAAGGTAATACATACCATGATTGAGGATGGGTATTGCATTGGAAAGTAATGTATGCTAAATAACAAAAGCACTTGAAAATACATCAATGATAGGCGCTCATGTTTTCTAGTTAAAACTTGTATGTGATTTTAGTTATTGTAGTGAGCAAATCTCTAGCTTCTTCTTCCCTCCCCTTAGATTTTTCCACATCAATTTGTCCTCCGATATTTAATTTATTATTCTTCCTTACACTAGTAGGATGATTGTAAATGTTTCCTTCCTTTTTACTATTATTCAATCCTTTAGTCAAATAATCTTACCATTATGCTACAAATTTGTATCAATTCAATGAAATTTGTTGTTTAAAAAAGAAAGACAAATTTGTTGTTGTTGAAATTTGTTGTTTAATAATAGGTGGAAAAGGGGATTTTGAGAGGGTTTATCTAAGGAGATTAGTTTTTCTTACTACTTTATTTTCTCTTAATACTCAAACAAGGAGATTAGTTTCTCTTACTATATTTTCTCTTAATACTTAAACAAGGAGATTAGTTTCTCTTATTACTTTATTTTCTCTTAATACTCAAACAAGGAGATTAGTTTTTCTTACTACTTTATTTTCTCTTAATACTCAAACAAGGAGATTAGTTTCCCTTACTACTTTATTTTCTCTTAATACTCAAACAAGGAGATTAGTTTCTCTTACTACTTTATTTTCTCTTAATACTCAAACAATTGTCTTTATTTATGTTTGTTTGTTCATTTGGTAATTTGATACTTTGTTTCCTTCAACTTGGATTTTTATAGCATTGCACTCTAGACTCTCCTTTCTCATCTTTATGACCTTAACAATTGTAACAACATTTTCAAGTTGCTCATGATTCATGGGAATATTATCTTATAAAGATGAACTTTTGTGGTTTGTGACTTTATAAAGTCATCATGAATTTAGATACAACATGTTTTTATTGTATGGAAATTACTTTTTTTTAGGTAGTTGAAAGGTTCTCTCTATTTTCACTTTTGATCCACAATATTTTCAAGATTTCCAATATATGTATTATATATAAATTCTTACCGATACCTTTTTAAAATTTCAGGATGCATAAAAGAAAAGACTTTAACGACATGCACAGCAGTAGTCAGCAAGCATGCATAATCTAAAGATTCAATTAAATGATAATTAAATATATACAGTAGAATACATTCATACACAGATAAGAATATCACAAAAGAGAGCACTTATCTTTATAAAAAGGCGACACCAACTGGTTGCAGACCAAGGATGTTCCACCCAACTGTATACACCACTGCTCCAAATCTCAAAAGTAGTGTCACCCCTAAGCGAGGGCTATGAATCCACAAGGATGGTTACAGAGTGTACTTGGGTTCCCAAACTAGTCAGCTCTCAATCTCTCATAGGTTTCCCAACACCCACAAAAATCCAAGTACCCATCTCTCTTCCATCCAGCATGTACCACCCAAGAGAATGGACCTCCACCCTTCTCTGCCACGCAATCCCTCAGGAAGTCCTTCTCCTTTTTCCAGGTCCTCCAACACAACTAGTTCAGAATCTCAATGTTGGAACTCTCAGGACTCGCAGTTGTGAGAAACACAGGGCACATTCCAATGCATCTCAGACATGCACGCCCCAAGTCATGGCTAGATTGCACCAACAACCATTACAACAAACTATCCCGTGGATAATATTCAATAGTTTGGTTCTCTTTCCCAGGACAAGATGTGGATGAGGATGGATCAATGAATGGGTGAGTGAGTGCATGAAAGTGCATGATGGAAAATGAATGAATGTACAATAAAATCAGCGAGAAAGCCATCAGTCGAACCCCCCCCATCAGACCAGAGGTGGGTTTAAGTAACTTCATGGGGAATCAAGAACCTCCTGGCCTTCCCCAAGAAGCTCACGCAACTGATCCCCTCCCTTAGGAAAAAAGGGTAGCTAAAAAAGGAATAAACACGTATCCCCTCAAGCCCCCTCTCTTGTGGAATCACAGCCCCCTATAAATCTAGTCCTTGTCTATCTAGCAGCCAGCTATGCATTTATTATTAATAATGATAAAAAACATTACATGTCTTGGGCACACTGGCCTTTTAATAATTGTTTGGGCACCCTGGCCTCTCAAAATTGTAACAATACATTATTTAAAATAGGGGTTCAAAACCTGGGGTGTTACATCCCCTCCCCCTTATTTTGGCACTGTCCTCAGTGCATATACAAAACAGATATCAAAATCTAAAATTTATTCAAAACGTTGTAGGTACTCTACCTGCATGGCATCTTCATGCTCCTAAGTAGCATCGTCAAGACCGTAGTAGGTCCAGTGAACTTTTACCAGATCTATAACTTGATTCCGGAGCATTTTGACTTTTTTTTCCAATACCCGCATTGGCTGAACCTGAAAATCTCCTTCTGTCTCTACCTGAATCATATGTCATTAAATAACATGGTTAGGATCATGTACATATTTCTTTAGTAAAGAGACATGAAATACATTATGCACATTCATGGAAGAAGGCAATGCAAGCATGTATGCAACTGACCCTATTCTGTCCAATATTTCAAATGGACCACAGAATCTAGCTACCAGCTTTGTACAACTACCCAATTTCAAAGATATTTTCTTGGGATTCACTTTCAAAAGCACATTCTCCCCTACTTTAAATTCTCCAGTTGTCCTGTTCTTGTCTGCATAAAATTTATGTCTATCATGAGCTGCCTTTAAATTCTGTTTGATATTAACCACTTGGTCTTCCATGTCCCTGAGCAACTCCGACCCACGTACCACTCTATATGTTGGGTTGTCCCAGCTTACTGGAGTATCACATTTCCTACCGTACAAGGATTCAAATGGGCTCATTCTCAATGAAGCTTGATATCCATTATTATATGCAAACTCAACCAAGTGTAAGTAATATTCCCACTTAGATGGCTTATCCATCACATACATTCTCAGCATGTCTTCAATTATTCGATTGACCCTCTCTATTTTCCCATTTGTCCGGGGATGATATGTTGTGCTAAAGTTTATATTTGTGCCAAATCCTTTAAACAATCCCCTCTAGAAATTGGAGGTAAACTTCGTATCTCTGTCTGAGATGATTGTCCTAGGTATCCCATGCAACCTAGCAATTTCCTTCATGAAAATTTCGACAACATTAGCCGCTATATGTGTTGTCTTCACAGACACAAAATGAGTATCCTTTGTTAATTTTTCAACCACCACCATGATTGAATCATGTTTCTTATTCGTTCTGGGTAATCTTATGATGAAATACATGGTGATGACTTCCCATATATTCTCTGGGATTGGCAATGGCTGCAGCAACCCAGTTGGGTGCCTATGCTCAGCCTTCACCTTCTGACATTCCATACATTGAACGATGTAATCGACAACATCATTCTTCATTCCTGGCCAAAAGAACTGGCTTCTTACTACTGTAATCGTTTTCTGGTAACCGGGATGTCCAACATAAGGAACATCATGCATTTCCTTCAGTACCAAATTCCTCATTTATCCAAAACTAAGAACATAGATTCTATTTTTATGCATGAGTATTCCATCTTCCTTTATCTCATACTCCTTTATTTTCTGTTGTACCTCTCCTTGCTGTAAGCTTTCCTTTATCTATAGGTAATGTTGGTCTATAACAAGACCATCTAAAATTATTCTCTTCAAGTCTAACTGATGCATACTAACAACAGTAGCATGCATGGTATGCACTCTTCTACTAAGTGCATTGGAAACTTTATTCTCCTTTCCCTTGATATGCTTGATATCGAAGTCATATTCACTTAAAAATTCTAGCCATCTTGTTTTCTTGGCATTCAATGTTGATTGTTCAAAAATATACTTCAAGCCAATGTGGTCTGTCCTTAATTTGAATTTCTTCCCCATGAGATCATGCCTCCACATCCTCAAGGGATGAACAATGGCAACAAGTTCCAAGTCATGCGTATAATAGTTCCTCTCATGTTCCTTAAGATTTCTGGACTCATATCCAATGACATGTCCATTTTTGCGTATGGACTCCCCCAAGTCCTTCCTTACATGTGTCTGTACATACCAAAAAAATTTCATTTGGGTCAACAATCTTTAACACATGTGCACTAGTAAGTAATTCATTCAACAAATTAAAATTATTTTCACACTTGAGTTTCCATTTAAATTTAGTTCCCTTCTTTTGCAAAGAAGTGATGGGATGGTCAATCTTATAGAACCCTACTATGAACCTTCTATAGTACCCAACTAATCCCATGAAAGATCTAATGTCTGACACATTACTGGGTGTTTGCCATCCTCTAATGGCTTCAATCTTCTCTGGATCTACTGGTATTCCCTACTCTGAAATAATGTGTCCCAAGTAATGGATTTGATTTTGATAAAAATAACACTTACTCAACTTGGCATACGACTGATGTTCTCTCAGTACTTGCAATACCAATCTTAAGTGATGTTCATGCTCCTCTTCAAGCTTAGAATAGATAAGTATGTCATCCAGGAATACTATGACAAACTTATCCAAATAATTTTTGAATATGCCATTCATTAAGCACATGAATACAGCTTGTGCATTGGTTAGTCCAAATGGCCCCACTACAAATTCATAATGCTTGTACCTAGTCCTAAAGATTGTCTTACGAATGTCTTCTTCCTTGATTCTTACATGATGGTATCCTTCCCTCTAGTCAATCTTTGAAAATATATTTGCTCCTCTTATTGATCAAAGAGTTCATCAATTCGGGGTAGAGGATACTTTTTCTTTATGGTGTACTTGTTCAGTTGTCAGAAGTCAATACACAGCCTCAAGGTTCCATCCTTCTTTTTGACAAAAAGTATTGGTGCTCCCCAAGGTGAAACACTTGGATGTATGTACCCTTTCTTCAACAATTCCTCGAAATGCATTTGTAATTCTTTTAACTCTGGTGTGCTCATTCTGTAAGGTGTTTTTGACACTTGGGCAGCTCCTGGCACTAAATCAATTGAGAAATCTATCTGTCGCCTTGGTGGAAATCCTGATATTTCTTGGAATACATCTTCAAATTCCCATAGCACCGAGAAATCTTCAAGGTTTGGACCCTTTGTATTATCTGGCTCTTCCACATGAGCTACATACAATTGACATCCTTTCCTAAAACATCTTTTTAGTTGTAAGGATGAAATATCCATTATAGAGATGGGTCTTGGGACTCCTTTCACAATGCTCTGTTTTCCATTTCCATCAAGACATGTAAATGTCTTGTTATGACAATATAGGATAGCATGATCCTTGTCCAACCAATCCATTCCAATAAGAATATCATAAGACCCCAATGGTATGATATTTAGATCCATACTAGTATTCATGCCATTAATACTTATGGAACAACTTCTGACCATATCATGGATTATTCTTTTGGTTCTAGTAGCTAACTAAACCAAACTTTCTTTTCCAAGTTTATTTTTCTCCAAATGTAATCTATCCACTATATTAGGATCAATGTAGCAATGAATTTCTCCTGAATCAATCAAAATAGCAATAGGCTAATTTATGATCTTACCTTCCACCTCTATCATATTGGACTGGTACTCTTCTTGTCGATCATTTAAAGACACATATATTCTTCCCATATATTCGACTGTTGTATCCTCTTGGATGTTGTGCATAGTCTTCACTCTGTATTTTCTGTGTGGGAAATCCTTGTACAAGTGATCTTCCTTGCATCCCTAGCATTGGATTGGTGTTCTTCCCCTTTTTCCCAAGGAATCTTCCTTCTTGAAATCTCCCTTAACATACTGATCTTGATGATTTCTATTAGGCTCATTCCTATTGAAGGAATGTTTGAATCCTTTCCTCCTCTGATCGGACTTCACATTTTTCTTGTCCTTCCAATATTTTTGTAGAGATTCTCTTCCTTGGACTTGGTCATACAAGTATTTATCCTTGTTGATGGCTTCAGTCAAGGTATTGGTCTCATCATACTTGATATTTTCCTTATAAAAGGCTGGTGGTCCACTTATAAATCTTTGTATTTTCACTTTCTCATCACCAATGAACCTGGCATATACTTAACAATCCCAAGAACTTCTTCTCATATTCTACCATAGTCATGCTTCCTAACCTGAGTTCAAAGAACTCCTGCATTTTCCTACCATAGAAATGCTCTAAGAGGTACTCCTTCTATAAGTACTTGTTGAACTGATTCCAAGTGATCCTACTCTCATTAATGTGCTCCACTTGCTTCAGTTGGTCCCACCACATTGCAGGTTTCCTGTGTAAATGATAGGTGGAAATCCTAGCTTCCAAGTTGGACGAATAGTTATGAAACTAAAATTATATCTTGAGCCCAAGCAACCATGCTTCAACATCATCTTCCCTTTCTCTTTCACCCTCAAAGGAAGGTGTATTGAGCTTCCTCATCTCTCCTTGCAAACTATCTACCTCTTGTTTCCTTCTTTGGTTTCTAACATGAGACACCTATGGACTACTTACGGGATCATGTGACGCATAAAACTTTCTTTCTAAGTAAGGAGGTGAGTGGTGTCCATGAGTTTTGCTAGCACTTATGGAATAACCAACTCTTCCACGATCATCCCTTCTTTCATGGTACCTTCCTTCTTCCTCTTGTCTTGACTTTGATCCCTTCTTCATTTGTCTCTACAACTGATTTAATCTCTGCAACACTCGAGCATTTATCTGACTTTTCTCTCTCAACAGTCTCTTGTTTTCTGCTTTGTAGCTCTTCACTTCCATCTTCAGGCTTCTTACTGTTTCTATTAACATTTCCTACTCTCATTTTCCCTTGCGTCCATTGGACTCTGTCTCTGCATTACCAACTCTAGTATTCTGGCCTTAGGCCTCCTTTTCATGACTGGAGGCTCCCTCACCTTCTTCCATTTCCTCAATATGCATCCTGATTTGAGGTGTTTCTACAAAATGTGTGAGTGACCATTTTGTTAGAATTACGCATATGATAAAAAAAATTGCCAAACCATGCTACAAGTCTCTTTCTTTTCTTTTTTTTCATGGAGATCATATCCCCATTCTCCAAAAACAACAGTGTCATGTTATCCTTGGTAGGCATAAAATTTCATCCTACGCAAGCACTTCCTTCAAACCACCTTCCAAGGTGACCACGGCTAAATCCTTCTTTAGCTCATTTCTGTCTCAAAGACAACCAATTTGGCCTTTATCCCTCCTTCCCTCAACACTCAATTTGCATATGACCATGACCATGACCCTGCTCTTAGCTGCAATTCGCTTGTCTAGAGCTTTGGGACTTTGGAAATTTTAGCCAGGACCGAATCAATGGTCCTCATCCTCTTTCACGATCAACGATCAAGATCCACTTCAGGACTTCATGCTTCAAGAGTCTCAACTTTCCTCGCTTTCCTCCACCCGAAATGATTTTACCCAGAGTTCATGATCTGCCAATGGGTGTCCTCCCACAGATCAGCGGTTGTGAATCGCTTCGGCTCTTTGGGCTTTGAAAGTTTCAAAACTTTCCTCCTGCACTTTCTCCTGGAGTTATTTCACCCAAATTTGACAATCCTTCGATGTGTGTCTTCTGGAATCAATGGTCAATATGTCCTCTAGCCTTCGGGAGTTTTTGACCCAATGAAACATGTCACATCTTTCCCCTTTGGAGTGCCCAGTCTTTAGACTGCATGATCTGTCGCCACATGGAAAAATAATGGAAGCAGACACATGGCCCAATCAGGCGGGTGACACATGTCACGTTCTAACTGACATTTCAATACTCCAAATTCCCAAAACTTACTGACACGTAGAAAACATCCCATGTTTCCATGTCATTCTAGGTGACGTCCACAAGCCACATCACTTCGAGAATTACAGGATCCACATCACCTCTAGGTGATGTCATCATGCCCCATCACTTCGACTCTTTGGGCTTCGGGACTTCGAGACTTTCCATACTAGCACACTTCCAATTCTCCCGAACTCTGAATTCCTAAACTAGTCAATATGTCGCCATGTGTCCTCTTGGATCTAATGAATAAGATTCACTTTGAGTCTTCACCCGAATTCCACTGATCTGCACCACATGTCCTCCTTAATCTGATAGTTGAGGCTCAGTTTGGATCTTTGGACTTCGGAAATCTCAAATTTCAAAACTTATCTAGCCCCACTAGCTTTTGTCTGAAGCCCTGGATCTAGTGACACATGGCTCTCAGCAGATAAATGGTTGAGATCCTTTCGGATCTTTAGGTTTCGGAAATATCAAACTTCAAACCTCCTTGAAGTACACGAGATTTTTCCACGTGTCCCTTTGAATCATATGGTTGAGGCTTACTTCGGGCCTTCACTCGGAATCCACAGATTTACGCCACGTCTCTTCTGGATCAGATGGCCCAGATTCACCTTGGACAATCTGACGCTTGAGATTTACTTCGGCTCTCTGGGCTTCAAGAGTTTCAAATCTCAACTGAAAACCTCTCGAACATATTTTTCTGGAGTTATTGATCTGCTGACACGTACCTCTGGGTGATCGACAATCAGGATATACTTCTGCTATTTCACCTCCTCCTCCTCCACAACTTTCAGATTTGTGGATATCGCGCCACCTATCTCTCCTTGACGATGGATGCCCCAAGCTTCTTCGGCCATATGAAGTTTTGATGTTCGATCACTAGCAAGTCACATCACTACATGCCTTTCAATTTGCGGGGGAACGCATCGATGGTTTGGAGTAACCCACTTTTTTCCCCGCAATTCTCCTGATGTTGACACGTAACCCCTTTGTGAAATAGTGATTTGGATTGCGGGACAGCCTTAGGAAATTATATCCCATGCAACTTGGTTCCCCACAATTCCTCCTATCCGTTGATCTCACTCTCCAATGTGATCTGACGGTTGTGACCTTATCCCTTGCTTCCTTTTCATCGGAAAACCCTTGTTCACCTATCCTCTGATCCAATGATCCCAGATCTCTCCTGATCCTACAGTGGTGATCACTCCTGAATTCAAAGAGGGATGGTCATGATCCTTCGAACCCCTTACAATGGGTCTCTGACATTCTATCTTTTGCATAGATTCTGCAACACCATTCCTCCTGAGATTTTCAAATTCATGGTCAGAATTTGATCTCGACCCTGAGACTCTGACCAACAGACCTGGCGAGGGCATGCTACCAATCTATAACATCCCCAACCACCCACAGGCGAGGGCATGCTACCAACAAGCTCTCCCTTGGACTTCTTTCTCTTACCGATACCTTTTTAAAATTTCAGGATGAATAAAATAAAATACTTTAACGACATGCACAACAGTAGTCAGCAAGCATGCATAGTCTAAAGATTCAATTCATTGATAATTAAATATACATATTGGAATACATTCATACATAGATAATAATATCACAACAAAGAGCACTTATCTTTATAAAAATGTGACTCCAACTGGTTGCAAACCAAGGACGTTCCACCCAACCGTAGACACCACTACTCCAAATCTCAAGAGCAGTGTCACCCCCGAGCTAGGGATATGAATCCACAAGGACAGCTCCAGAGTGTACTTGGGTTCCCAAACCAGTCATCTCTCAAGCTCTCACAGGTTTCCCAACACCCGCAACAATCAAGTACCCAACTCTCTTCCACCCAACCTATACCACCGAAGAGAATGGACCTCCACCCTTCTATGCCATGCAGTCCCTTAGGGAGTCCTTCTCCTTTTTCCAGGGACTCCATCACAACTAGTTTAGAATCTCAATATCGTAACTCTCGGGACTTGTAGTTGTGAGAAAAATAGGACACAGGCCAATGCATCTCATTCAGGCCCCAAGTCATGGTTGGATTGTACCAATGACCATTATAGCCAACTATCCCATGGCTAATCTTCAGCAGTTCAGTTCCCTTTCCCAGGCCAAGAAGTAGATGAGGATGGATCAATGAATGGGTGAGTGAGTGCATCAAAGTGCGTGATAGAAAATGAATGAACGTACAAGAAAATCAACGAGCAAGCCATCAATCGAACCCCCCCATCAGGCCAAAGGTAGGTTTAAGTATCTTTGTGGGGAATCAAGAACCTCCTAGCCTTCCCCAAGAAGCTCACGTAATCTATCCCCTCCCTTAGGCAAAAAGGGTAGTTAAAAAAGGAATAAACACTTATCCCCTCAAGCTCCCTCTCTTGTGGAATCATAGCCCCCTATAAATCTAGTTCTTGTCCATCTAGCAACTAGCCATGCATTTATTATTAATAATGATAAAAAAAATTACATGTCTTGGGAACACTGGCCTTTTAATAATTGTTTGGGGACCCTGGCCTCTCAACATTGTAAGAATACATTATTTAAAATGGGGGTTCAAAACCTGGGGTGTTACATACAGCCTGAGGGATCATCAGTAGTGAAGGCGGTACATTCCTTTGGTTGTGTAGGTTGTGAGGAAGAGAGAGCTGGTGGATTGGAATTTTTGTAAGAGTAGAACCTATGTTTGGGGTTGTTGTGTGTGGAGAGTGGACAAACAGAGCGTTGTATCTCCTTGTGGAGTCATAGCCCCAACTTGGGGTTGGCCTATTGTTGATATTTGGATAAACAAAGCCTATGGATGGGAGGTTCATCCTTCGTATGAATCTAGGGAATTACATTCATAAACAAATAATTGTTAATGTTATGTTATTTAAGATTATTCCATTGTTTAAATGATATATGCATGTTGTGTTATGTTTTTCTAGGTTTACATGCATTCATGAATTTACAAATGTTGTAGATGCATGGGTAAATTTGTTGGATTACTGAGAGGGGGGGTGAATCAATAATAGTGCAATAATAGTCCTTTTTAACCAAATAATCCAACTGTTATGTCAATGTAGAATTATTATGAAATAATGAGAAATAAGAAATGAACAATCACACACATACACAGTACACCAATATTTTACATGGAAACCCAAAGCAGGAGAAAACCACGGAATGCGTTTTCTTATGTCTTGAAGAATTAAATTCATTGGAAGCACCAACTTCCTTTGTTTTCAAGCTGCAATTAGAAGGAGGCTCCAACCCCCTAGTTTCTCAGGCTACAACCTGAGGGAAGTTCCAACTCCCCAATTCTCTGGCTACAATAAGAAGGAGGTTGCAATCCCCAATATCTCTAGCTACAACCAGAAGGTGGCTACAACCACCTATCCTTTCCCCGTCCAACCACCCTGAAGTATAAGTAGAATGATGGAACCATTGACAAGCTGTCACTGTCAGATATACTTTTGTACAACTTTATCAACTTATACCATTGACCTGTATCCAATCTGTACAACTTCCCTCTAATCAATCTATACCTGAATTGAACATGTATCTACAAACATACAATAGGTACGTGACCTGTAGAGTTGCAAACCGCGTATGTACGCTCCCTATCTGTTATGAAGCACGTGTATGTACACGGCCTAACTGTTATGCAACCTATGTATGCCTTCTGAAAACTAGGGTTTCCTTTTTCTTGAAAAATTCTAACCCTCTGTTACTTCCTTCACACAAATCTGTAACTTATCATTGTATCCAGACTGTAACTGTATCGTATGCATGAATCCTCATACATAACCTTTACTAAAGGAAAATATGTCTCTCTCTAGTCATGTGCCTTATAGGTGTGTGTAATCATGAACAAGTATACTATCCCTCACATGATCTTAGTCATCAAACCCTTTCTGATATTCAGCCTCTCAATACATCAACTACTACAAAAATACAAGCTCTCAACCATGTACCATAAAACACCTTAGCCATATGCCAAGAAATACAAGATGTGCCTCACAAGAAGTATCAATGATGAACATACCAGCATTGTATTTCTGTAGATTTGAATTATACAGAAAATCTCATGTAGCCACTAGTTTCTCTAGGGAGAATCCTTAAATCTCCATTGCCATTCCTCATGCATACATCAAAATCGAACTATTCATATAAATAAGACATACCTTTTGAACCAATGGATGGATCTAATGTATCTAAGCACTTTAGACCTTCCTGGGAGCTTGATCTCAGAATCTAGAACCTCTACATCTTCATCTTCTCAAGTTTCCATGGATTTATCAACATGTACTCACCCTATACACATCCAACCCACGTACATATGCACCCTATACACATAAAACGCGAGTACATGTACTCACCCTATACACAACCAACCCGCATATGTACTCAGCCTATTCATAGACAACCCGCATACATGTACTCACCCTATACACAGACAACCCGTGTACGCCTCAGAAAATAGGGTTTTTTGTATTCGTTGTAATTCTGAGAATTTCGTTGTCAACCCTTCGTGCTACTTTCAACATTCACCACTTTACATGTATCCACAAGTATTTACAATAAGCTTTACACAAGAAAATAGATATACAATATGTACAAGTGTGTCCTTAATGAGTGAGCTTTGCCTCTTATTTATATATTCATGTAGCCTTACACTTTCCTTGTTTTAGGGATTCTCCATTTAAAATAATTTCTTTTGCAAGAGACTTTGACTCTTGGGGGCTTCTATAAGACTCATGAGGGTTCTCCAATTTCATATGGTCATAACTCTCTAACCGTGAGGATTTATATGACGTTCCACATACCACCGGAAATGGCATGACAAGCACTATGCATATAGGATAGTTTCACTGACAAATTCATTGTCCTTCATCTCATTATTCCACAATTAAGAATGGGCTATCTAACCATACTTCTAGGATAAATCAATCCGTAAAGTGTCTGCCCATGAGGGATTTCACCATAAGGGTGCCACTTTGGAGTTCATCCATATGTACTTATTATCAACCATGAAAAGAAAATAATGAGTCATATTTACATCAAACAAACTTGGGTCCATTACCCAAACCTTTGTGCTACTGGGATTTCTTCAAAGGTTGACATCAATGACAACCAACCTTAATCAACAATATCCCCCTTTGGCATTGATGGAAACACTCTGATGCAATATTAATATCATATCACTCATGCTCCCCCTAAAACCATTCCTCTGTCCTCTGCATCTGATAAATCTCCTCCCCCTGGAACCATGCCTCTGTCCTCTGCATATGATAAATCTCTCCCCCTTTGTCATCAATGTCAACAGTATCTTTCTATCCAAGGCTGCTCCCCTGACTGAATTTTACTCTTATGGTGATTCCTCGTGTACGTATAAGACATATAAGATAAGCATTAAAAAAGAATTCATTTTGGAGTAGAAATAACTCCAAGTCTCTGGCGAATATATTCAAAGGCTTTCTGTGGAAGTGGTTTTGTAAAGATGTCTACCGCTTGTTCTTTTGTGCCCACATACTCAAATCTTATGCTCTTTTTTGCAACCTGCTTCCGTAGAAAGCAATACTTGATTGGAATGTTCTTCGTCTTGGAGTGCATCACTGGGTTCTTCGAGATACTGATGGCGCATGTATTATCACAATATATTGGAATGGGCTCATCATACTCAACTTGTATATATGTTAGAGTTTGTTTCAACCAAAGAACATATGTACAACATGATGTTGCTACAATATACTTTGCCTTGGTTGTAGATAAAGATACTGATGATTTTTTCTTTCTTATCCACGATACTAAAAACTCACCTAAGTAGAACAATGCTCCACTAGTGCTTCGTCAATCATCAATACAACCTGCCCAATCTGCATATGTGTAGGCAATAAGTGATAGATCCTTTCCTTTTCGATACCATAATCCAAAATCTTATGTTCCTTTGAGATATCTAAAAATCCTCTTCACTGCTAATACATGTGATTCCTTTGGTGCTGCTTGAAATCATGCCACCTGTCCAACTGCCTACATTACATCTGGTTTGGATGTTGTCACATATAGTAGGCTACTAATCATTGACCTATATTGCCTTTGATATGTAGAATTCAAAACATCATCTTTGTTCAACTTGCAATTGGTTTGCATGGGAGTGATATCTGGTTTGCAATATTCCATTCCAAACCTCTTTATCATTTCTTCGATATACTTGGTTTGAGAAATAAAAATTCCTTGGTTGCTTTGACATATCTGAAGTCTTAGAAATAAGGATAGTTCTCCAAGTAATGGAATTTCAAATTCATTCTGCATATCTTTTGAAAATTTTTGGCTTAATCTGTCATCATTACTACCAAAAATAATATCATCAACATAAAATTAAACTAATAAAATATTACCTTGACTTACCTTGATGTAGAGGTTGTTGTTTGCACTTCCTTTTCTGAACCCTTCCTACTGCAGATACTTATCCAGTCTAGAGTACCATGCTCTAGGAGCATGTTTTAGACCATACAAGGCCTTCTTTAATTTACACACATAATTTGTGTTCTTTGACAACTGAAATCCTTCTGGTTGTTCAATGTAGACTTCTTCTTCAAGTTCCCCATTCAGAAAAGTTGATTTTACATCCATATGATATACTTTAACATTTTTGGAGCATTCATAAGCTAAAAGAAAATGGATTTCTTCCATTCTGGCAACTGGGGGAAATGTCTCTTCAAAGTCGATTCCTTCAATCTGTGCATATCCTTTACATACCAATCTAGATTTGTTCCTTGTAACTTGTCCATATTCATTTAATTTCTTCCCGAAAACCCATTTTTTGTCAATCACATTCTTATTCTTTTGTCTTGGAACCAATTCCCAAGTGTCATTTTTCTCTATTTGATCCAATTCTTCATCCATGGCCTTATTCAAAAATTCATCCTTCTTGGCTTCTTCAAAATAGTTTGTCTCAACTGTAGATAAGAGTGTTAGGTGTCTTTGTTCTGGTGAACGTATTTTTCTTCTAGTCTCAACTCCTGCATCTTTGTTTCCGATAATCTTATCTGAAGGATGATTCTTCTATACTCATTTACTAGGTGTCTTTGGAGACACTTGTTGAACTTGCTCTTCTTCTTCTGTCGGATTCTCTTCATCTTCCTCTTCTACTTCTTTTTCATCTTTTTCTTCTTCTTCTAAGGGTTGTTTCATTAATTCATTTTCTTCTTCCTTTGATTCCGGTCTTCCTGTTTCATCAATTGTCACGTTGATGCTTTCAACAACTTTGTTCAATCTTAGATTGTAACACTTGTATGATTTCATTGTACTTGAGTAACCAACAAGTACTCCTTTGTCCACACGAGATTCAAAATTTTGCATTCTTACATCTTCTCTTTTGATATAGCATTTGCTTCCAAAAACTCTGAAGTGCTTCACATTTGTTGGTCTTCCTTTCCATAGCTTGTAAGGAGTTTTGTCGGTGTTGTTTGTGAGCATTACTTTGTTTTGAATGTGAACTGTTGCATGCACTGCCTGTGTCCAAAAAATATATGTCAATTTTGAATCCATTAGCATTGTTTGAGGCATTTCCTCTAATGTCATGTTCTTTCTTTCAACAACTCCACTCTGTTGAGGTTTTCTAGCAACAAAGAATTGCCATTTTATTCCATGATTGTTGCAGTAGTCCCTAAATTCCTTTGAGGTGAACTCTCCTCCATTATCAGATCTCAAGCATTTGATTTTTGAATCCATTTCATTTTCAACCATATCCTTGTAGATCTTGAAGTTTTCAAAATCTTCTGACTTATTCTTGAGAAAGAAAAATGCATTCATTCTTGTATAATCATCAACTAATAACATAAAGTATTTATCACCTTTTAAGCCCTTTGTTGTAGTTGGTCCAACTAGATTAGTATGCACAATTTCCAATGGTCTTGTCATTGAATATTCATTTGATTTGAACCTGGTCTTTCTTTTCTTTCCTTGTTGACAATTCTTGCATAAAGTATTGGTTGGTTTCGTGATCTGGAGAATTTCTCTGAATGCTTCTCTTTTGCTGACTTTGACAAGGTTATCAAAATGTATGTGACCCATTATTTTGTGCCATAAACAAATTTCATCTTCCTTTCCTAGACAACACTTTTCATTTCCAATTTCACTTAACACATATATGTTGCTTGAAGTTCTTCCAGCTGTAGCAATCAATTTCCCTGAACCTTCTTTTCTTATCTCACACTTTTATGAATTGAAAGTAACTTTATGACCTTGGTCACACATTTGACTCACACTTAGAAGATTATGTTTCATATATTATACTAATAGAACATTTTATGCCTTTTCATTCTTGTTCCCAATTTAGACTGTGCCTTTTCCAATGATTTTGGTTGAGTCATCATTTCCAAAGGAGACTAATCCATCTCTTTTCTTTCATAATGTAAGAAACTTGTCTCTATCACTTGTCATGTTTTTTGAACACCCAATGTCAACATACCAATCACATTTCTTTTTCTTAGCTTGTAGGGAAATTTGGTACAGACCCCTGAACCCTCAGGTCGAGGTCCGCGCAGGATCTTTCTAAATCTGCCCTTGAGTCTAGTGGACTCTTTGGTTTTCCCCACAGGGAATCCCCCACACTCACACACAATGATGTTTTCCACAGGTCCTTATGAATTGAGCATGTGTAAACAAACACCAGGCGCCAACCCAAATCTCCTTGACCACAATAACGTCGCACCCTTCGCTAAGTCGGGACTTCGGGTCTCACAATTTCGTGATCCATATTGTCGAGTTTCTCGGCCCTCTACTGCTGAAACCCGAAATGATGATTCACCGAAATGTATTTAGAAAATACAGGCTTCTCATAGAACTTTCTACCGATTCAGAATTTTGGACTTCGTGACTTCGCGAATCCAGATGCAAGGCTCCCATTTCGTCGACCTCTGAAACAATCAACAATGGTTGACTCTACATATTTGACGAGGACATGGCACCTGTCCACTCAAACGATTTCTATCTCTGACGTGGACTCTTGCCACCTATCACTCTTCCCGGTTTTCGGGACTCTTGATCCCAAAACACTGTCTCCTCCATTTCCCGACACCCGAAGTGCTGAAATCCTGAAATTCCATGCCAATTCCTGTCGCAACTCGCGACTTTGGGACTTTCATTCCACTGCGCTCAACTCCTTGTCGTCAGGATCCCCGAAATGTCAAAATGATCTGATGGATTGTGTAAAGCATGATCAATGGTCCATGTTGATTCTGGATCCTAGAGTGATGAGTTCGCCTACCTCTAACCACCCTGCAACTTCTCTGGATCCTATGGTCCTCGTGGTTTTGTGAATTCTCCATAGAGAATTGCGACCGCTCCTTGCTCCTACAAAATGAACCAGTGTTCTCCCTTCTAAGATTTACTTCTGCTGGATGACTTCGACCCTCGTCTCCCTTTGAAGTATTTCAATTTATGTCCTCCTTTGAAGTGTTCAAAGGTGTTATCCCTTTTGAGATTTCTCTTGCAACTCAAGTCTCAAAAGGGTCCCTACACACACTCCTTGTGACAGACTTTCAATTACTTCAAAGTATTTGATTCTTCGACTCTGTGCACCTTCTGCAACAACAGTCCTTCAACTCTCCCCTTGGCTAATAAGTTTTAGCTTTCAACCAGCCTGCGCACACCTTTCACGGCTTCTGTGCTCCCTCTGCACTTCTGCTAGAATGAGAACAATGGTATCCCTCCTGAGCTTTCAGAGATAAACTCTGAACCTTCGTCAATGCACTCCTTGCAGACATTTCACTACACTCCTTGCAGGAAATTCTCTCACTCAGGAAGAGAAACAATTGAAACTCATTCACTCTCTCTCAGACTTCAAACATTCAACATGAAATCATACATACACAACATAGAATCATGAAAAATTCATAACAAAGAGAATAAAATAACTGTAAGCATACCATTCACCATGTATAAACAGAGAACATCATAACACCATGAAATCTGACTCAAAGCTTCATATATTAATTCAAGCTCATGTACATGGGTTCTTCTCTACAACTTTCTGCTACAGCTTCCTTATTCTTCTAATCTATTCTAATGTTACGATTACAATGATACAATGGTGAGGGTGTCTATATCCGTTTTCCCTCCTACCCTCTAAACTGTCTAATCTATTAATTCAAACCTACCTACTTTCATTAACTAGGCTTAAATGCCTTAATGTTTTACAGATGAGAGCAATCGCTTAAGATATATTTACAACCTCCAAGATATAAATGCAAGTACACCATCTTCCTAACTATTACATTAATATCCTCTCCCTTAAACCTTCGAAACATTTCAAAACGTGAAAAAGGCGTGTTGCGCTTTCTAGCTGTCATTTGCCTCCATGCTTGCCTGACTGCTTACGATGCTCCTGCATCAAAATTGTGCATTATTCATTGCTATACTGATCTTGATTTCTTATCCATGTCGTTTTCTGAGGTTCTTGTCTATGACTATTGTTATTTTGTTGAGGTTCTTTAGGAGGGACTGTCATTCTGCACTCTTTGGCCATGTGTCCAAAATTGTTACATTTGTAACATTCCACTTCAGTGCTCAAAGATTCAAACTTGTTGTAACTTATTCTCTATGTTTCACTAGGCCTTCTTGAATAACCTCTTTGTCTATGACTCTCAAAGTTGTTATTGTTCTTATTGTTAGCTCTACAATTTACAACTTTATGTCAAAAATTATTACATGCATAACATAAACCAAAAAATATAGTTTGATACCTGGGAGTTGAGGATCGTCTAAAAGGAGGTGCTCTTATGAATTCTTCTTATTCTTTAGGCCTATCTATTGTTTGTTGATTATGAAATATGAATCTTCTCAGTGGATGAGTGTCCCTGTAATCTTCCTTATATATCCTTCTATCCCCTTTGATTGTTTCTGCATAGCTTTTTGGATATGTTTCTTGCTCTGTTGTTTTGGAGCTTGATCCCTTTTCTGTCTGATTGTATCCAAGTCCAGTCTTGTCAAAATTAGAGTTTTGAGTGCTGATAATGTCATCCAAAACTTTTGAGCTATTCTGCACATTTTTCTTTTGAATATCCTTTCTTAATGTGACAATTTATGCTTCCAAGTTTCGAATGATCCTGTCCTTTTCTTCTAGTTGTTCTTTGAGTGCTTTTTCAATTATTTTATCTTCTTCTATTTGAACCTTCAATTTTGTGATCATTTGTTCTATTTCTTGAGTGTCTTCTTTATTGTCTAGTTCTTCTTGTAGTTTCTTATTTTTCTTCTTTTCTGTTTTGATAACTTCTATGGCACACATTAATTCTTCTCGAAAATTAACTGTTGCCGCTTCAATTTCTTCTTCAACTTCTTCATATTCTTCTTTGGCTTATTTGTATTCTTCTTTGGAGTCTTGTTTATCAGAGTCTTCTACTTCCATGAATAGAACTCTTCCTGTCTCACTGTCACTGACTTCATCTTCATCTGATGATGAGATGTCTTCTTTGGTGCATAAGCTTTTCTTGAAAACTTTCTTTGTAGTTCTTTTGCCTTTATATGTTTGTTTTCCTTTTGAGTAACCTTCATCATTTCTCTTTTTCTTATGAGGAATTTTTTTATCAAAATGACCAATACCATCACAATTAAAAAAAATTAAAAAAAGATTACCTCTATACCTACCATTGGTTCCCTTGTTCATTCTTTTGACAAAGTTGGCCACTTCTTCATCATCTTTCAAGACGTCACTGTTGCTGATATATTCTTCTTGTTTCTTTTTCTTTTTCTTTGATCTTTTGGATGCTTTGAAGGCTGCTTCTTTTACATCTAGATTTTCCTATTCAATTCTCATTTCATATGCTATGAAGATTCCATGCAGTTCATCCATGCTTATTGAGTTTAGATCTGATCTTTCTTCTAGTGTTGATATCTTAGGGTTAAATCTCATAGGAAGAGATCTTAATACCTTTTGAAAAATCAGAGATTCTTATATTTCTTATCCCAATCCTATGATTGCATACACTGTTTCATCGACTCGTAATAAGTAGGTTGCAGTATTCTCATCTTCCTTCATTTTTAGTTGTTCAAACTGACCATTGTAATTTTGAAGATTTGTTGCTTTGATTTTTGTATCTCCTTCATAAATATTTCGAAGCTTGTCCCAAATCTCTTTAGTGGATTTACAATGTGCAACTTTGGTGAATATCATTTCACTGAGACCATTCAAAAGTTCATTTGTGGCTTTCGAATTATTCTGACCAAGTTTCACTACTTTGTCATTTGTTGGTGGAATTGCTGGTGCTATGTATCCATCTACAATTGATTGCCAAATTTCAAATCCCTATGCATATATATATATATATATATATATATATATA
>JZKD02S0284884.1:555505-594512 GCA_000966675.3 Picea glauca | reverse complement strand
TGTGTGTGTGTGTGTGTGTGTGTTTGTCTTCATCCTTACGCTCCAAAAAGCATACTTATGTCCATCAAACTGTGGTATTCCATTTTTATACAAGTTGTTTCTCTCCATGATCTACCTTTCAGTGGTTAAATTGATTTCTCAAGGAACCCGCTCTGATACCAATTGTTGGATTACTGAGAAGGGGGTGAATCAATAATAGCACAATAATAGTCCTTTTTAACCAAATAATCCAAGTGTTATGTCAATGTAGAATTATTATCCAATAATGAGAAATAAGAAATGAACAATCACACAAATACACAGTACACCAGTGTTTTACGTGGAAACCCAAAGAAGGAGAAACCCATAGAATGATTTTTCTTATATGTCTTGAAGAGTTACATTCATTGGAAGCACCAAATTCCTTTGTTTTCCAACTACAACTAGAAGGAGGCTCCAACCCCCTAGTTTCCCAGGCTACAACATGAGGGAAGCTCCAACTCCCCAATTCTTTGGCTACAACCAAAAGGAGGTTGCAACCCCCTATGTTCTCCAACTACAACCACCTATCCTTGCCACGTCCAACTGCCCTAAAGTATAAGTAGAATGATGGAACCACTGAAAACCTGTTACTGTGAGATATACTGTTGTACAACTGTATCAACCTGTACCATTGACTTGTATCCAATATGTACAACTGTCGTGTAATCAATCTGTACCTAAACTGAACACGTATCTACAAAAATACAATAGGTGCACGACCTGTAGCACTTCATCCTGCGTATGTACACTCCCTATATGTTATGCAGCCCGCATATGTATGCGCCCTAACTGTTATGCAGAATGTGTATTCCTTCTAAAAACTAGGGTTTCCTTTTTCTTGAAAACTTCTGACCCTCTGTTACTTCTTTCACATAGATCTGTAACTTGTCACTATATCTAGACTGTAACTATACCTTGTGCATGCATCCTCATACATAACCTTTACTCAAGGAAAATATGTCTCTCTCTAGTCATGTGTCATTGTTGTGAGTGGGAAATCCCTCTATGGACTAGCACTTAGGGTTTTATCATGCATACAGAAAAGACCTAAAGATTCTTACTTTCTACCATCATCCTGGACCTAATCCCCATTATTCTTAAGCAAATACGTAGTTAAGAAGATCAAGTGAGCATACCTTATTTCAGGCGTTTAATATCGATCCTTATTCACGCTTGGTATCTCTTTGACTACATCTCTCCTCCCAAGGCTGACCTACATTCACACAAGACAAACAAAGAACTCCACATGCATTTGATCTACAGATTAATGGGTTAGAGATTTAATGAACATGTGCACAATAAAATATGAAAACCTCATATGGTGGGACGAGAAAATTACTTCTTTATTATTAACTTCACTAAAGAAAATTACAATGATGAAGTCGCCCACTGCTCCATGAACCTGGTCCTAGGCTCCTCTTCAACTGTCCTCCAACTTATTTTCTCTATACTTCTCTTTTCACAAGGATGGCTAAAGGTTGGGACAAAGGGAATGCTCAATTGGGTATATTTTCTTTACTATGATTCTCCTCTTCCAAATGGGACCCCTAAACCTTCTTTTATAGGCTAGAAGAAGCTAGGTATTTGGTCAAATTTTCAGTCATGCATGGACGAAAGGTTTAGTTAACTTACCCAAAGTTGTGTGTTCCATCAACAACTTTCCTTTTTTCGTGCTTTTATAGGTACACGTGGGTTGTCTTGGGTCAGCTAGCGTGTACACGCGTGCAGTAATGTAGCAAGGCATGCAGGCCTTTATAAAAGGGGTTTTTAAGAAGAGTTTTTCATCGGTGTTTTGTCAAAAAAGGAATCTGAAATGTCCTAATGCCAGGTAAGCTTGTCTGGTGAAAATTAGGGTTATAACAAATGCCCCCTAATGTGTGAGGTCAGAAGAGCTTCTGATGGTCAAAATACATTAACGATCTTCACCGATGTGTCGAACAAGTGAGCCCAGGGACCATAAATTGGGAGGTTCCGTCTACAAAATAATAATTGTCTCACCGAGGCGGGCATACCCATGCTCGGGATAAAATAAAATCATGGCTACCAATCAAATACATTGTAGATCCATGTCATATAACTATATAAAGTGTAGTTGCGATAAATACACAATGGAGCTACATCTCAAAATAAAAAATATATACGTGTAGAGTATCCATGTTCTTAGAAGTTGATAAGGCCTGATGGTTGGAGATGAGGTCTTCAGAGCTCGAGAAACAACTTCAAAATATTCAAAACTCAGGTAGGAGTGTAATATGAGTGTACGACTTCACTACCCAGAGGTCTTCAACGGCTCATCAGTCATGGACTAGAGAATCTTGATGATCAGACTGAAGGCTTCATTGATTTCGAACAAAGACTTGTTTGGATGTTTAGGATGGTCAGGTATGAGGGAAAGAGACAAATTGCAGAGGGACCAACTCAAGCTTGGTAAAAAATTCCCTTGGACAATAGCACGAAAAATGATAAGACTCAGGTAGCATGGCATTAACATAAGTTTACGAGGAAGGAGGCAACACAAACTCTCCATATGTTTGGAAGAATAACCAAATGAAGGAGGACACAACTCTATGTAGAGAGAACAACTTCCTAAGGTCGTATTAAATCCTAGAGTTTGATGAACAAACAGACATATGTGATTTATCCAAGGGCGACTCATTATGCTGCCAATAAATAAAATACTTTTTCCTTTCTCTTTTTGGGGTATATTTGATTTTTTTGTCTTTTTTCAATAATTTTGGAAAAAGAATAAAAGAATGTTACATTACAAAGGAGGAATGAGTGTTGCAAACATACAAATTCAAGGCGCGGGGACAAGACTGATGTTCAAAGTAAGGACACTCAGGAAAAATCCTCCAGGGGCCAAAGGTGTCAAGACGCAGAGGCAAAGTGCTACAGGGCTTGTGTATAGGGCATGCTTTAGAAGGTTTAGTTGAGAGCAACATGGAGCCGACATTAGGCCAAAGACGTGGGTATGCAAATGTGATTAATAAAACACACAATGGTAACATCCTTTGATGTGATTTTAACGAGCCCAGAGAAGGTAAGCTCAGTGGTTTTGCATATTTAGAGAGTCTGAAAAATGTAAAAGGAGACTCCACTGAGGTACCTTTTTCAAAGGTATTCTAGTCGGTTCGAAAAAGGGGTAAACTAGCACCGAAAAGACATCTATTCAAAACCATTTTAACGAGTGTGATAAAGACAAGATCACTGGGCCATTTTTTCATTTTTAAGGAGTCTGAAAAAATCTTAACTATGGACTCCGTCAGGAATGTTCTTCTAGACCATTTTAATGTGTGTGAAAGAATAAGGTCACTTGACGATCTTTTCAATTTTAGGGAGTCTGAAAAGAGCTTAACTATGAACTCCGTGGGGGTTCCTTTTCGTACATTTAGTCCCTCAGGCCCGAAAAAGGGTTAAAATGATACCTGAGGGTACTCTTCTAGAGAACTGAAGTTCCTTAGAGTATACCTTTGTTCGTACAGTTGACTGTCCAGACCGAAAAAGGGGTAAAATACCGTCGGACAGACGTGACTTCAAATTTTAGTTTAACGAGCATGAAAGGCCACAAGATTGCTCGACAATATTTTCATGTTTAAAGGGTCTGAAAAAGGGCTTAAAAGAAGACCCATTATGTTTTTTGGGAGTCCCGAGGGTGGGGTCAAGAGTGAAAAGGAATCATGCAAATGAGGCTCAAACTCGTAATTAGGAAAAACAACAAGGACTCCTGAGCCTACATTCATTAGTGACAGCATGGACACCATAATGCAACCATGATCTACCTAGGGCATCCATGTTCCGGTAAGCTCTACCACTGAATCGTGACACCTCTAAAGTAGCAATGATGGTTATGTGTCACAACCTGATAGGATCGATCCTATGGAAAAGGGATAAATACAATGAGATACAAAAGTTGGGGTGGAAACCTAACCTACATGCTCAAGTTGATCATCTGATGTTTTTCCCATGGACTGTCAAAAGTGACCCAAAACTCCAAAACAATGTCCTGATACCCGATCATACCCTTCCAATGCAACTCCTGAATCACTCTAAATGGTTTTCAGTTTAAAGAAAATGATAAGGGGGGCCAAGAAAGTGACAAAAAGGGGCCAAAAAGTCTATAAATAGAAGCTGGCAGCTCATTATCACCATTGCTGATTTGGAAATTGACTCTGGAGAAAAAAAAACCCTTTGATAAAAGTGGTGATTCTGGGAGCTACAGTGGATGAAATGACCATCCGTCTGGACCAAGTAAGTATAAACTCTCTCCTCTTGCAATTTAAATCTTTATTTATGCTTTTGGTTTCAATTTTTGGGGGGGGCGTCGACCTTCAAAAGGTCAGCCCTAGGTCCACACGGGTTGTCTTATGATAGGCCGCATGTACACTCAAGCAGAGGAAAAAATACACGCGTGTACACGCAACTCTCATCATTACAACCCACGTGGACCCCTTTATTTAATGAAAAAAATTTAAAAAAACAAGGGTTAACCCTCCTGAACTTGGTGTTTTGCAGGATGTATGTTCGCTAGAGGGAAAGAGAGCATGAGGAGATTAGTGAGTTGGTCGGGGAAGACCCCAATGTTGTTGCTACCTTAATGCAATGTGGGCTGCTCAAGTTCTTCCTATGTCCTTTTATGTGGGCACAACCTAGGCTACTGAATGCCTTGGTTGATTATTGGCATCCCGATGCAGAGGCCTTTATGTTAGATGGGTAGTCACTTCTACCTACTACAGAGGACATATATTTTTTGACTGGCCTATCCAGGAGAGGGGAACCGGTCAATTTCCAAACATGTCCTTTGGGGCCTCATAACATATCGAAATTGATAGCACTTTATTGTGAGGCTAGTATAGACTGATCGAGCTCACAGGTTCCCATAAGAAAGATCATAGACTTATCACTGCAGGCAATTGTGTTGCTTATTGAGCGGATGACTGGTTCTGTGGCTCTACATCATGTGTCCCATGCATAGATGAAATGTGCAGTCCAATGCTTAAATGAACATATATTTGACTGGAGCACTACACTGCTAGATTGTATGAAGAGGCAGCTGACAGATTGTCGGTCGCGGACGTAGAGGAACTTTGGGTTCATGACAATTCTATGCTCTTTATTCTTTGAAAGAGTTCCGAGTTTCAGTCCTCGAGTGGTGGTACGAGGACATCAAGGCTCTCTTCCTTCAGTTTGTAGATGGGCAATGTTACTGCCATGACAAGGTGGTGGAAGGACCAATGAGTCCTTTGATGATGATTTATTTTCTTGGTTGTCGCGACAGATCCTAGTCATAAAGGATTACCCTTATCCTGGGATTGATTTCTCGAGAGATCTTGAGATATAGATACCTCTTGGTGAGGAGCGAGGAGAGATGGGTCATTTTGCATCATTTTTTTGTTTTTTTTGTTTTTTGTGAAACATATGTAATTTTTTTGTTGTTTTCTTTATATATCATTTCTTTTATACCAGAGTATGTGAAAGATATGTGTCTATTATGTGCATATGTGGGACCAGTGTGACCTGCAGATTATGCGAGGAACAGGCATCATCCTCATCCAGGGGCTGCACTTGCTGCCGCAGGGGGACCAACAACAATAGGAGATCTTCCATCCGGTGAGGCTGAGAGGGTTTTGAGACGAGTCGAGAGAAACTTTACCTCGCTCACTCGCACAGTCCCTATGGCAGAGATTGAGGATCTTCCACCATTTATGCAGCCTCATGTAGTGGGGGCACCACGGACGTGGGTCCAGCTATTTTGGCATTTGGAAAATGATGTTGATCATTACAAAAGGTCCCACAGGCCCTGACCTTAGTTAGTCTAGATTTTTCACATGCCGAGAGCACTACTTGTATATATTTTTTGAGGGCATAAGCCTCATGACTCGTTACTAGTCATACTTTTGAGGCGCTTGTGACCACCTATGTACTTTGATGATTATGATATTATATATGGATTTTTATGTCTTATGGATCATATTTTCCTTTAAAAATGTATCTACATGTTTATGTGTATGTCTTTTTATATGTGTACGAGATTCCAGTCTACAATTTGATTAGCTAGAGTATCTATAATTTGGTTTAATCTCCCAGGAACATGAAAATATGTAATATAATCAAAGCTTCATTCTAAGAGATGTACCCTAAGGAATTGTCGGTGTAAAGTCAGATCATGAACATGGTAGACTCTATTTAACTGAGACACAACCAGTTGAGTGTCTAAATAGACCCGGAGATGAGAGATACCAAATGACAGGGTGTCACAAAGAAACTCAATAACTGCACTATACTCAGCGACATTGTTTGTGGTGTCACCTGAGCATATACATCCGGAAGATAATAACTGGCCTCGAGGTGTAAAAATTACCCAAGTTGTAGAGGAAATCCTCCGAGTGTGTTGGCTAGCACCGTCTACGTACCCAATGAACACCTCTGATTCACTTGACATCTCCCACAGTGACGAAAGATAATATCAAAAATGACACATCCATAATACTAAAAGAAACTAGAAAGTAATAGTACAAATACTATACATATGTTACAAAACGTTACCCAAGGTGACCTACCTATGAGTAATACTTCTTGAGGTAGAGCCCATTTCTAGGCTCCACCAAATCATTTCCCTCAAAGTCGACCAAATCATAAGTGCCCTTTTTTAGAACCTCTTTTATGATGAAAGGTCCAAACCACATGGGTTTGAATTTTCTTGTCCCTAGGGGGTCCTTATCTTGGTCATAGACTAGGACAAGGTCACCTTCAGAGAAAATCTGAGGACAAACAGACCGATCATACTGACACTTGAATTTATGTTTGTGAGCCTCGTTGTCCAGGGCCACATCACAACGTTTCTCATTGAGCTTCTCAAGGTATAATAATCGTTCTTCAAGTGGAGAAGTGTCTGGAAATAACTGTAATGCCAACTTTAGGGATAGGATCTAACATTCGATAGGAAAGACTGCTTCTAGTCCATAAATGAGTTGAAAAGGTGAGAAACCAGTTGCAGTCTTAACAGACATTCAGTAAGCCCATAATGCCGAGTATAACATAAAATTCCAATTTGACTTGGCTGAGTTGATCGTTCATTGTAGGATGGTCTTAAGATATTTATTTACAGCTTCCACCCGAACATTTTCTTGGGGGTAGTAGGGTGATGAATGTTCTTGCCGCAACCAAAGATTTGATGCTAACACGGTCATCATCTTGTTCTGAAAGTGACTTCCATGGTCAATGACAATCTCTCTCAGGACACCTAGCCTTGCTATTATCTGGTTGAATAAAAAGAGAGTCGTAGTCTCTCCATCATCTTTAAATGTTGGCATGAAGTAGTCTATGACTACAATGATATAACAGTGCCCCCTTGCTAAAGGAGGGTTGCATGTAGTGTAATCAATCCCCCACTTGGTGAAGGGACCAACTGGGATGACAGGAAACATGGGAGCAGGATGTGACCTCATCTTCTGAGAGAAGATCTGACATGGGTGGCACTTCTTGACCGATTCGATACAATCTTTGATTAGTATCGGCCATAAGTAACCTGCTCGTAAAATATTTTGGGTTGTTGCCAACCCATAAAAATGACCACCACATGCTCTGGTGTGGAAATCATTAATCACGATAACTACTTCTTCATGAGTGAGACATCAGTGCAGGATGCAGTCTACACCTCTTTGATACAACGTATCGTTGAGTATGAGATAATTCTTGGCATGATGGCGTATACGGTGATGCTCATCACGAGAAGCAGAGGTGGGGAACTTCAAAGTCTAGATATAGATAAGTATATCTCTATACCAGGGATCTAAAGATGTGATCAAAAACATATCTCCTCTTATAAGTGACTCTTCAGGCACAACATCACCTGACTCAACCGGAAGTTCTGAAATAAATTCTGCGAAGACTAGTGACTTTTTGGATTTCGCTGAAACGAAATCTAAGTCAAATTCTTGGAGGACGACTATCCTTCTACTGATATTTCCACCTATTACCTGTCATGTCAACATGTACTGAAACAGATTCACAATAGAAATGACGATGGTCTTGCGAAATAGAACATAATGATGGAACCGTTGAATAGCATGGACTGCTACCAACGCAAGTTTTCCGATATGAGAATAATTGAGTTCCAGTCCAACTAGGCCTCGGATCAGGTAATAGATCACATATTCTGAGAAGAAATCATCTTCCTGAACTAAGACCATGACGATGGTTGACTCTGCTGCAGCTAGTTATAATAAGAAATATTTGTTATAGTTAGGTGGCCGAAGCAGAGGGGAAGTTGTGAGGGAATGTTTCAATGCTTCAAAAGAGCATTGAGCGGCATCATCCCAATAAAAAGAAACGTATTTATTCAGTAAGCACATAAATCCCTTTGTGATCCCAGCATAGTTAGCGATGAAAGGCCTTAAAAAATTTGCCTTGCCCTGTAGACTCTGAAGTTGAAGGATTGTGTGCAGGGGAGGAAACTGACTTATTGCCTCAACCTTGAGAGGATCAACCATGATCCCTGTTTTTGACACTATGAAACCTAACAAACGTCCCGATGTTACGCAAAAGATGCACTTGTTTGGATTCAAGCGAATCTAGAAGTAGCGGCATCGCTCAAAGATAAGTCGGAGGTGTGTGGGATGATCCATTCTCTTGCGAAATCGAGATGCTAAATCATCTAAATAGGCCTCGACTATATGCTTGAGATCATGGAAAGAAAAAGACATGGCCCACTGAAAGGTCGCTCCAACATTTTTGAGACCAAAGGGCATTTTATGATACACGAGTGTACCCCATGGACAAATGAATGTCATTCTGTGTTGGTCTTTGGGTTTGATTTGTATTTGATTATATCCCGAAAAACCGTCCATGAAAGAGAAGGCCTCACAACCTACACTTTCACCAATTATCTGGTTGATGAATGGTGTGGGAAAATTATCTTTTGGATAGGCCTTTGTTGTGAGTGGGAAATCCCTCTATGGAATAACATCTAGGGTTAAATTATGCATGAAAAAAAGACCTAAATAATCCTATTTTCTACCGTTGTCCCAGACCTAATCCGCATTATTATCAAGCAAATATGTAGTTAAGTGAGCGTACTTTATTTCAGACATTTGATATCGATCCTTCTCTACACTTGATTTCTCCCTGACTGCAGCTCTCCTCTACAGCTGACCTGCATTCACACAAGATACACAAAAAACTCTACATGCATTTGATCTAAATATTAATGGGTTAGAGATTCAAACATGTATGCAATAAACTATGAACACCTCATATGGTGGGATGGGAAAAATACTTCTATATTACCAACTTTAAAAAATCAACTTACAATGTTGACATTGGCCACTACTCAGCGAACCTGGTCTTGGGATCCTCTTCAACTGCCCTCCAACTTCTTTTCTGTATATCTCTTCTTGCACAAGGATGGCTAAAGGGTTGGGACAAAGGGAATATACAAATGGGTATTATTTCTTTACTATGATTCTCCTCCTTCCAAATGAGACCCCTAACCCTTCTTTTATAGGCTAGAAGAAGCTAGGTATTTGGAAGAACCCTCGGCCATGCATGGCTGGAAGGTTTCGTTAACTTAACCAAAGTTGTGTGTTCCATCGGAAAATTTCCTTTTTTCTTTCTTTTGTAGGTACACACGGGCTGTTTTGGGTCAGCTAGCATGTACACGCATTTAGTAATGGAGTAGGGCACATGGGCCTTTATAAAAGAGGTTTTTAAGAAGATTTGTTCAACAGTGCTTTGGCAAAGAAGGAATCTGAGATGGCTTGATGCCAGGTAAGCATGTATGGTGCAAATTAGGGTTATAAAATATGCCCCCTAATGTGTGAGGGTAGAAGAGAATCTGATGGCCGAAATACATTAACAATCTTCACTGATGTGTTGAACAAGTGAGCCCAGGGACCAGGAATCAGGAGGTGTTGTCTGCAAAATAACAAATGTCTCACCGAGGTGGGCATACCCATGCTCGGGATAGAATAAACTCATGAATACCAATCAAATACATTGTAGATCCATGTCATATAACTTATATAAAGTGTAGTCACGAACAATACACAATGGAGCTACATATCGAAATGAAAAATATATACATGTAGAGTATCCATCTTCTCAGAAGCTGATAAGGCATGATGGCTGGAGATGAGGTCTTCAGAGCTTGAGAAACAACTTCAAAATCTTCAAAACTTGGGCAAGAGTGTAATATGAGTGTATGACTTCACTACCCAGAGGTCATCGATGGATCGTCGGTCATGGACTAGAGAATCTTGATGATCAGACTGAAGGCTTCATTGATTTCGAACAAAGACTTGATTGGGCATTTAGGATGGTCGGGTATGAGGGCAAGAGACAAATTGCAGAGGGACCGGTGTAGGCTTGGTAAAAACTTCCCTTGGAAAACAACACGACAAATGATGAGACTCAGGAAGCATGGCATTAATCATAATTTTACGAGGCAGGAGGCAATGCAAACTCTCCATATGTTTGGAAGAATAACCAAACGGAGGAGGACACAACTCTATGTAGTGAGAACAACTTCCTAAGGTCATATTAAATCCCATAGTTTGATGAACAAACAAACAGATGTGCTTTATCCAAGGGCGACTTATTGTGCTGCCAATAAAGAAAATACATTTCCCTTCCTCTTTTTGGGGTATATTACTATATTTGATTTTTTTTTGGGTTTTTCAATGATTTTGGAAATAATAATAAAATAATGTTACGTTACAATAGAGGAACGAGTGTTACAAACATACAAGTTCAAGGCGCAAGGATAAGACCGATGTTCAGAGCAATGACTCTTGGGAAAAATCCTCTAGGGGACAAAGGTGTTAAGATGCATAGGTAAAGTGATACAAGGCTTGCGTATAAGGTATGCTTCAGATGGTTCAGTTGAGAGCAACATGGAGCCGACATTTAGACCAAAGACACAAGTATGCAAACACTGTAAACAAAACACACAACGGTAACATCCTTCGATGTATGTTTAATGAGCCCAGCGAAGGTAAGCTCGGTGTTTTTTCATATTTAGAGAGTCTGAAAAAACGTAAAAGGAGACTCTATTGGGGTACCTTTTTCAAAGGTAGTCTAGTTAGTTCAAAAAAAGTCGTAAACTAGCACCGACAAGACGTCTATTCAAAACCATTTTAACGAGTGTGATAAAGACAAGATCACTCGACCATTTTTTCATTTTTAAGGAGTCTGAAAAAAGCTTAACTATGGACTCCGTCAGGAATGTTCTTTTGGACCAATTTAACGAGTGTGAGAGAATAAGGTCACTCAACAATCTTTTTAATTTTAGGGAGTTTGAAAAGATCTTAACTATGGATTCTGTGGGGGTTTCTTTTTCATAAATTTAGTCCCCAAGGCCCGAAAAAGGGTTAAAATGATACCTGAGAGTAATCTTCTAGAGAACTGAAGTTCCATAGAGTATACCTTTGTTCGTATAGTTGACCATCCGAACCGAAAAAGGGGTAAACTACCACCATATAGACATGACTTCAAATTTCAGTTTAACGAGCATGAAATGCCACAAGATTGCTCAACAATCTTTTCATGTTTAGAGGGTCTGAAAAGGGCTTAAAAGAATACTCGTTATATTTTTTGGGAGTCTTGAGGGTGAGGCCAAGAGTGAAAAGGAATCATGCAAATGAGGTTCAAACTCATAATCAGGAAAAACAACAAGGACACCTGAGCCTACAATTATTAGAGACAACATGGACACCATAATGCAACCGGGATCTACCTCGGGCATCCATGTTCTGGTAATCTCTACCACCAACTCGCGACACTTCTAAGGAAACAATGATGGTTCCATGTCGCAACCTGATGGGATCAATCCTATGGCTAAGGGATAAAGACAACGAGATACAAAATTCAGGGTATAAACCTAACCTATATACTCAAGTTGATCATCTAATATTTTTCCACAGACCATCAAAAGTTACCCAAAACTTCAAAACATTGTCCCGATACCCGATCATACCCCTCCAAAACAACTCCTACATCACTCTAAATGGTTTTTGTTTTAAAGAAAATGATAAGGGGGGCCAAAAAAGTGACAAAAAGAGGCCAAAAATTCTATAAATAGAAGATGACAGCTCATTATCACCATTGTTGATTTGGAAATTGACCCTGGAGCCAAAAAAAACCCTTTGATAAAAGTGGTGATTTCGGGAGCTACAGTGGATGAAACGACCATCTGTCTGGACCAAGTAAGTACAAACTCTCTTATTTTGCAATTTAAATCTTTACTTTTTATTTAGGTTCCATTTTGGGGGGGGGCATCGACCTTCAAAAGGTCGGCCCTAGGTCTAGGGTAAACCCTGCATGCGTGTACACGTGACTGTCAACATTACATCCCGCATGGAACCCCTTATTGAATGAAAAAAATTAAAAAAACAAGAGTTAACTCTCCTGAACCTTGGTGTTTTGCAGGATGTATGTTCACTGAAGAGAAAAAGAGCATGAGGAGGTTAGTGAGTTGGTCGGGGAAGACCCCAATGTTATGGCTTCCTTGATGCAATGTGGGTTGCTCAAGTTCTTATTATGTCCTTTTATGCAGGCACAACCTAGGCTACTGAATGCCTTGGTTGACTATTGGCATCCGGATGCTGAGGCATTCATGTTAGAGGGGCAGTCATTGGTGCCCACGATCGAGGACATATATTTTTCGATTGGCCTCTCCAGGAGAGGGGAACCAGTCAACTTCTGGACTTTTCCTTCAGGGTCGCATAACATAGCGGAATTGATAGGTATTTACTGTGAATCTTGTACAGACTGCTCGGGCTCACAGGTGCCCATAAGCAAGATTACTGACTTATCGCTATCGGCGATAGTGTTGCTTATTGGGAAAATCACTGGTTCTACGGATCCACATCAGGCTTCCCATGCACAGATGAACTGTGCAGTCTAGTGCTTAAATGCACAAATATTTGATTGGAGCACAACATTGTTAGAGTGTATGAAGAGACAGTTGACAGATTGTCGATTGCGGACGCAGAGGAACTTCGGGTTCGAGACCATTCTATGCTCTTTCTTGTTTGAGAGAGTTCTGAGCTTTAGTCCTCGAGTAGTGGTACGAGGACATCAGGCCTCTCTTCCTGCTATGTGTAGATGGGCAGTGTTACTACCGCGACAGGGTGGTGGAAGGAACAATGAGTCCTTCGACGATGATTTATTCGCAAGGTTGTCACGAAAGATCCCAGTCATCGAGGATTATCCTTATGCTAGGATTTATTTTTTGAGAGATCCTAAGATACCAATACCTCCTGGTGAGGAGCGAGGAGAGATGGGTAAGTTTCCATCATTCATTGTTTTTGTTAAACATATGTAATTTTTATGTTGTTTTTGTTATATATCATTTTTTTTAATACCAAAGTTTTTGACAGATATGTGTTTTTTGTGTGTGGATGTGGGACCAGTGCGACCTGCTGACTATGCGAGGAACAAGCATCATCCTCAACAAGGGGCCGCACCTGCCACCACAGGGGAACTAGCATCAGTAGGAGATCTTCCAGCCAGGGAGGCTGAGAGGGGGTTGAGACGAGTCGAGAGGAACTTTACTGCGCTCACTCATACAGTCCCTATGGAAGAGATTGAGGACCTGCCACCATCTATGCAACATCATGTAGTGGGGGCACCACAGACATGGGTCTAACTGTTTCAGTGTTTGGAAAACGTTGTAGATCAGTATAACAGGGCCCATAAGCCCTGACTTTAGTTAGACTTTTCATGTGCTGAGAGCACTACTTGTATATATGTTTTGAGGGCATAAGCCCCATGACTCATTATTGGTCATATTTTTGAGGCACTTGCGTCCACCTATGTACTCTGGTGACTATGATGTTATATATGGATTTTAATGTCTGTTTGTGGCTTGTGGATCATTTTTGAAAATAATGTATTTACATGTTTATGTGTATGTGTTTTCATATGTGTGCAAGATGCGAATCTAAAATTTGATTAGATAGAGTATCTGTAATTTGATTTAATCTCCTAGGAACATGAAAATATGTAATATAATCAAATCTTCATTCTAAGAGATGTACCCTAAGGAATCGTCAGTGTAAAGTCGGATCATGAACAAAGTAGACTCTATTTAACTGAGACACAACTAGTTGAGCGTCGAGATATACCTGGAGATGAGAGATACCAAATGACTAAGAATCGGGAAGCAACTTAATAACTACACTGTACTCGGCGACATTGTTTGTGGTGTCACCTAAGCATATACCTCCAAAAGATAATAACTGGCCTCGAGGTGTAAAAATTACCCAAGCTGTGGAGGCAAGCCTCCGAGTGTGTCGGCTAGCACCGTTTGCATACCCAATGAACACCTCAGGTTCAGTTGACATCTACCACAGTGATGAAAGATACATCAAAACGACATGTCCATAACACTAAAAAACACTAGAAAGTAATAGTACAAAGACTATACATATGTTACAAAAAGTTACCCATGGTGACTTGCCTATGAGTAATACTTCTTGAGGTAGAGTCCATTTCTAGGCTCTACCAAATCATTCCCTTGAAAATCAACCAAACGATAAGTGTCTTTTTTTATAACCTCCTTTATGATGAAAGGTATGAACCACATGGGTTTGAATTTTTCTACCCCCAGGGGGTCCTTATCTTGGTCGTAGACCAAGACAAGGTCGCCTTCAGTGAAAATCCGAGGATGAATGGACCTATCATACTGACACTTGACTTTATGTTTGTGAGCCTCGTTGGCCAGGGCCGTGTAACGACGTTGCTCATTGAGATTCTCCAGGTATAATAACCACTCTTCAAGTGGAGAAGTGTCTAGCAATAATTGTACTACCAACTTTAGGGACGAGATCTAACATTCGATAGGGAAGACTGCTTCCATCCCGTAAACGAGTTAAAAAGGTGAGAAACTGGTTGCAGTCTTAATAGATGTTCGGTATTCCCATAATGTTGAGTATAACATCAAATGCCAATTTGACTTGGTTGAGTTGATCGTTTGATGTAGGATGGTCTTAAGAGATTTATTTACAGCTTCCACCTAACCATTTGCTTGGGGGTAGTAGGGTGATGAATGTTCTTTCTGTAACCCGAGATTTCATGTTAACTCGATCATCATCTAGTTCTGAAAGTGACTGCCATGGTCAGTGACAATTTCCCTTGGGACGCCGAACCTTGCTATTATCTGGTTGAATAAAAAGAGAGTTGCAGTCTCTCCATCATATTTAAACGTTGGCATAGCTTCGACCCACTTCGTGAAGTAGTTTACGGCTACGATGTTGTAACGATGCCCCCTTATTGAAGGAAGGTTGCATGTAGTGTAATCAATTCCCCACTTGGTGAAGGGACCAACTATGATGACAGGAAACATAGGAGCAGGATGTGCCCTCATATTCTGAGAGAAGATCTGGCATGGGTGGCACTTCTTGACCGATTCGATACAATCTTTGATTAGTGTCGGCCAGAAGTAACCTGCTCGTAGAATCTTTTGGGATGTTTCCAAACTAGACAAATGACCACCACAAGCTCCGGTATGGAAATCGTTAAGCATGATAACTTCATCTTCGTGAGTGAGACATTGGCACAGGATGCAGTATACACCTCTCCGATACAATGTATCATCAAGTATGAGATAATTCTTAGCCGAGGCACTTCAAAGTCTGGAGATAGATAAGTATATCTCTATACCAGGGATATGAATATGTTATCAAAAACATATCTCCTCTGATAGGTGATTCTTCGGGCACAACATCACCTGACTCAACCGAAAGTTCCGAAATAAGTTCTGCGAAGAACAGTGACTTTTTGGATTTCACTGAAATGAAATCTATGTCAAACTTATGGAGAATGACTATCCATCTATTGATATTTCTGCCTATTACCCGTCGTGTCAACATATACTGGAATGTATTCATGACAACAATTATGGTGGTCTTGCGAAATATAACATAATGACGAAATTGTTGAACAGTATGGACTCCTGCCAACACAAGTTTTTCGATATGAGAATAATTGAGTTCCAGTCGTACAAGGCCTCTGCTCGGATAATAGATCACATATTCTGAGAAAAAGTCATCTTCTTGAACTAAGACCATGCCAATGGTTGACTCTGCTGCAGCTAGATATAATAATAAATTCTTATTATAGTTAGGTGGCTGAAGTAGAGGGGCAGTTGTGAGGGCATGTTTCAACGTTGCAAAAGAGTGTTGATCGACATCGTCCCAATAAAAAGGAACATCTTTCTTCAGTAAGCACATAAAGCCCTTAGTGATCTCGGCATAGTTGGTGATGAAGCATCTTAAAAAATTCACATTGCCCTGTAGACTCTGAAGTTGAAGGATTGTGCGTGGGGGGGGAAACTGAATTATTGCCTCAACCTTGAGAGGATCGACCATGATCCTTGTTGTCGACACTATGAAACCTAACAAATGTCCTGATGTTACACAAAAGTTGCACTTGTTTGGATTCAAGCGAATCTGGAAATAGCGACAACGCTCAAAGATAAGTCGGAGGTGTGTGGGATGATCCATTCTCTTGCAAGATCAAGATGCTAAATCATCTAAATAGGTCTCGACTATATGCTTGAGGTCATGGAAAGAAAAAGACATGGCCCATTGAAAGGTTGCTCCAACATTTTTGAGACCAAAAGGCATCTTACGATACACACATGTACCCTAGGGACAGATGAATGTCGTTTTGTGTAGGTCTTCGGGTTTGATTTGTATTTGGTTATATCCCAAAAAACCGTCCATGAAAGAGAAGGCCTCACAACCCGCACATTCATCAATTATCTGGTAGATGAATGGTGTGGGAAAATTATCTTTGGGACAGGCCTTGTTCAAATCATGGAAGTCTATACATACACGAATCATGCCTTGTTTTTTATTGACTGACACAGGGTTTGACACCCATTGGGTCAAATGGATAGGATAGATAAAACCAAATTTTAGTAGTTTCTCAACTTCAAACTTAATGGTTGTTGCTTTCATGGGGTTAAATGGATGAAGCTTCTGCTAGAAAGGCTTGGCATCTGAATAAGTTGTGATTTAATGTTCGACAATTTTTGGATCGATGCCTAACATCTCCTCGTAAGACCAGGCAAAAATGTCGCGGAATTATTTAAATAGATCTGTGTAGATTTGAATCTCTCCGGGGGAGCAGTCAGCTCTGACGAAAACATTCTCCATCACGCCATGGGTTCTGGAGATATTGATCGATATGGTTTCAGCGATGGTTGCCATATTACCCTCAGCATAGACTTTGTGCGTAGATAAGGGATTAATAGAACAACACCTATCTCCAGTCGTAGTCAAGGTGAATTCTTCGGCCTTGATTCTTCTTAACTCTGGGAGAAAGAATGATCTATGATGAAGATCATCCTAGGGTTTGTCTGGACTAGTCATTGCTTCAATTACTGCTTCGTTAGAGGTCAAGACTAAGTCTAACGAATTGGTGTTAGCGAGAGAACCTTGAGCCCAAACAGGCTCTAGAAGCGGATCGAACTCTTGTGCAGGAGTTGGATCTGGGTTGGATGAATCTTGCTGGACTAAACAATATGCTACTTTAGCTGCGGACAAGGGAATAAACATGCTCGGATGCCCTGTCCCCTCCATCATGGCCGATGGGGAAGGAAGTATCCACAGATAGGTGAAGTAAGTCATGCAAAATGATGAAACTTGGAAAATCTCAACCTTATGGTGGTCGGATATGAACTTGACATCACCTTGAGGGGGTGGGTAATCGAAGGTACCCATCAAAGATGGGCACAAACTAACCCCTACGTTGATTATGCCTGGTTGAGGATTATCAATCATCGGGACTGCGTACTCCCCCAATGAATGGTCAGATTTAGAGAAAGACAATTGATCAATGGTCACAATCCGGTCCTCGTGTGGAAACAACAAGACCCAGAAAATTGTACCAACCATTGCTTGCATGGCATAAGTCCAACTCCTTCCTAAGAAAAGATTGTAGTCGAGGGACGTGTCGACTACCTCTACCTCAACGCACACAGTCTTCCCTCCCAATTGCATGGGAAAAGAGGGAATGATACCATGTGGTCAGAACAAATGACCATTGAAAGCAGTGAGAAGAGTAGGCGACGGAGAAAAAATGGGGTGGCCAATGGCCTTCCAACATGCCAACGACATAATGCATGTTGAGGTGCCCTCATCAACCACCGTGTGGAAAATATTTCGAGTAAAAGTTTTTGTGGGGTGAGCCACTACTATCTGAAATGCTACATGGTAAGGCAGACAAGGTTTTAAGTCGGTTGTATCTAGCATGATGATACCCAAATTACAATTCTCGGTAGATCCTAGAGCGGTTAACAAAGATTTCCTCTGGGAAGGGCAGCTTTGGAGGACCTCCAAAGCGGACATCGTACAAGGGGTTTGTGACAAATATTCCACCATGGAATAGTTCTGTGCAGCCCTTTCATTTGGGTTGTGAGAAGCTTTTTTGAACATGCCTCTTGGGATGCGTGTCATTATTTCACCCAAAGTCTTCTCAATCTGTAGAGGAAGAGATGGGATTTCAACTTCTTTACCCTTCTCAGAAGTGCTTTGTTTACTGTAGTCATGCACTCTAGTGGATATGAAAGCATCACCCTTCATCATATATACATTCGTGGATGCGGGATTGTTCGAAGATGGAGAGGGTCCTTGACTGCCCCCTTCCATGCTTGTAGAGGCTTGGGCTAGGTTTTGTCCATGTTGAAATGGATTGGTTAACACAACAGGTTGTTGTTGTGTCACAAACTTTTGGGCCTCTACAAGCCGGGGACATAGGTGGGTCGGGTGGTCTTCCACGCACAGGTTGCACAGATACCTCACCTTTCGTTTCTCATTGTTTCCCCTGCTAGCATTATCATTGGGTTTCTTATCCCCCTTACCCTTCTTTCATTGTTTTTTCTTTCCTTCAGGATGTTGGGTGGCCTTTGGATTTGTTGATTGTACTATGTGTACATTCGACGTTTTAGTAGGGGGAGCAGCCAAAACAGTAGTTTGGATGGCCACTGTGTATTGTATAGACAATTGTTGCAACTGCTTCGTCAGTTGCTCAACGAGCTTTGTTTGTGCTGAACCAACAATACCATCGGCATCTGGTCCAACTCTCTGTCTGGTTTTATCAAGTATTGAGTGTGGCGCATCTGGCAAGATCTTGTATAATAAACCAGAATGAGAATAGATGAGTTCAAGCTGTTGAGGTCTCATGACGGCGTCTTCTTTTGAAAACACTCTTGAAGTCGCGACATCTTTGGATAACTGTGGGACCAAAGACTTAAGGAACCACTCGAGCAGGAATGCTAGTGGGATTGGTACCTTAATTAAACTCTTCTGGTGTCTCCATTCTTGGATGTGATCATAGATATGGTCCTCTTTTGTCTGTGCGAAATTGGCCAGCAATTCTGTGCCAGCGTCGTATCTCACAGGTAATTGGAAATGGTTTAGGAAGGCCATTGCCAATTCACCGAAGGAAGAGTATCTTGAGCGGTCGAGCTCAATGTACCATTTCGTGGCACTCCCAATGAGAGTACGTTTAAACAATCACAACTGTATGGAGTCATCTTTCAACGAGTTAGATGAGCACCAAAGATGGAAGGTAGTCACATGATCTCCTCGATCTTCATTAGGCTTGGCTTCGAACTTTGGTATGTCCGAAGGCAACTTCATCGGGATAGGAGGCCAACATGGATCGTGATAGATAGGGTCATTCAACAACCTTGTCAAGTCTAGAAAATGCAAGGTTGCCAAGAAAGGTAGTTTGGGTTATTGATGACAACCTGGGAAAAAGGGGCCTGGAGTTTGACTGGCACCAGGTTGCTAGGAAAAGTTCGGTTGCTGGCCTGGGTTCTAGTAAAAACCATGGCCATGGCCAACGTATGGATTCTGCGTGTGAGGAGACATCATCGGTTGATTCCAAAAATAGGATGTAGATGGATGGGCGTCCATTACATTCAGAGGACTTTGGGAAAGGTTGCCCCATGCCGATCCCATGGGGATAGCCATAGTACCTTGTCCAGGATTCCATTGACTGTGGAAAGAATTGCCCCAGATCAGGATTCCTAACGAAGGAACGGATCCTTGCCAAGAATTCCGAGGCCCTGATGTGGAAGAAGTTCCTGGGTTTGCCCCCTGTGCAGGAATAGTACCCTGCATAGGAATAGGATTTCTGAAACCGAGGTTGCCCCCATTCGGGGAAAGTAGCTAACGAGAAGGCATTGTTACCAAACGCACTGAACAAAGAAAATGGTGTCAAACCTACCGACATATTATGCGAAGGTGGTCCTTGACTCCCCGCTCCAAATAAACTATGGTGTGCAGGTGGCTCGGCGGATGGCTGATGTGTGCCACCGAGCGATGGGGATGAAGGAGGTATATGACCTCCCTCGTAAGGGAAATAAAGTGTTAAAAGGAGAAAAATTTCCCCCCATGTGGCCTTACAGAGGAGCATTAGAGCTCCCCACCCCCAGAACTAAAGTCTGTGAAGTGGAGTAGAAAAGTACAAAACGTGTACCTAAGCTAGGCATCCCATATGAGAATGGAGGGCCTGTCGCACTTGGTGGGAAAGGGGTTGTGGCCGCCACCATAGAAGGGATCAGACCACTGTGCGAGGTAGAGGTGGCCAATACCATGGTGGCTTGGACTGGTGACGGTGGGTTAGGAGGTGGAAACTCTCCTGTGGTGACAACCGTAGTGGGAATTGAAAAATTCCCAGAAAGAGTAACAACATTTGTTTCCATTGTTGCATGCATCACTGTCTGGCACTCGTAAGGATGAATCGGTATGATGATGGGTGCCGAAAGATCAGTGGTTGAGGTTTCAACTAGACCAAAATATTTCACTCCAAGGTCTAAAATGGTCAATTCCTCCAGATGTTGGTCAGGCACAATTTGTTGTGACCTGGTCACTTCAAAATACCCTTGTTGGTCTAGCTTTCGCCTTAGTGGTAGTGGGGGTGGCTCCAGTGTAACCAGTGAGAGGCCAAGAAGCCTTCGTGACTGGCAGAGCTCGTGATCCTCCATTATGTGAGAATATCAAAGACACTCTAGAGCTATCTACTCATGAAAAAAAAAACACACTAAAAAATCCCTACAAGATAAAACAAGCAAACACTAAACTAATTGGAAGAACAGTTACAACAACCAACACTAGAGAAACTTACAAGTGCAAGTGAAACTTGAACATGGAAGCACCCTCTAGGTATACTCTGCAAAGCATGGCCCGATGTTTGTCCTAGGTACTGCAGTATACCCTCACAGTCACCTATGTATGTCCCTAAAAAGATAGGAAACTAGGTTTCCAATGCACGAACAGTCACCAGGCGGGTACAGTCGAAAGTCAAGTAGACCACAATGAGTAGGGTATCGAGCCTGAAACCTGTCAAGGGTATCGAAAGAAATTGGTTCATAAGACAACTGAGGACCTCAAACAGATTCAAGACCCACAAAGCTCCGTGGAAAATGCAATCGACGGAATCCCAAGACAAGCCCTCTATATGTGTTCTCCACTACGATTTGTCCAGCTTTGGAGGGGTTATCTCCGCTACCTTCCTGCACGCGACCTCATGTTTATCCCCTATGTTAGAGGGGGGTCCTGTATAACTTTCACGATACTAGACTTTGACACTCCTTAACTTAGACTCCAATGTTTGATTTTAATGGTCTTGAAGAGTTTCCTCTCCAATCTAATTCAAGGCCCTAACCCTAAACTAGTTGGTTGACCCTATGAACATAAAAAGTCTAATGAATTTTAGATTTAGTGTTAATTTTTATGGCTTGTCTTAAGTCAAAGGTTATGAAAGTGAAACTAGTGATGTTTGAAAGACGAAAGAAAAATAAACAGAAAGTTGGAAACAAAAAACCTTTACCTTACTTAACTCTTAAACAACTTTTCAAAATTTAATTTTTTTTTCTAAGATCTTTGAACATCACAATCAAAGAAGGATTTCACTCGACCACGATCTACTTATGATCTAAGTAAACTATCAAGAACTGATGAAAGCAAAGACTTTTCACTGGTTACTAATGCAAAACAACACTTTTCAATTAATCAAAGAAATACAAGTTTTTTTTTTTTATTTGAATGCTGACAAAGCAAAAAGGAAAAATATCAACAAGTCAAAACCAAGAAAAACTTCTGGCCTAAGCGTAGATCGCAAAGAGTCACTTTAAAAATCACACACAAGCAACTTAAAATTTGACTCTCACACTTGTCTAAAAACCCTATAAAAGAAAATTTTTAGGAAAACTTCTAACTAAAAAAGAAAGCCATTGCTGTGAACAAACCTAAATCACTGACTGCTATGAAAGAGATCCAAAAACCTAAGAGGTATAACTCTTATCAAAGGAAAGGATGACTACCCCACCTTCAACAAAAATTTCCTCCACAAGCACACCATTGACAGTTCAACAGCAAGCGTGTGCATGCGAGCTGTGTAACGTCAGAGAGAGTGTACATGCGTGCTGGACTTATGCAGGCCGCATGTATCTCTGAAATTCTTAGGCAACAAGAAAAACAATATAGCCCAGGCATAGACCACTGATACTGAGAACCAGGATCTCTTGAAGACTCAGACACCTACTTTAACAGAAAAATGAAACCAACTCAAGGAAAACATCATAGAACAAACCAATCCAAGGTGAAACCTAAGCTATTAACTGCAAACAACAAAGACTAGAAAGAGTTCCAGAAAACCCCTGAGAAGGAAAAATTCTGACAGGGGAGAGGATGATTGCCTCTTTAAAAGATTTTTTTTGGAATCATACACGTGACTGTCACTTCCTCATCTAGCATGTACACGTGGGTTGTGAGAATGCAGGGTGCGTGTACACGGATGTAGACCTTATACAGGCCATGTGTACCTCTGTGGGTCTTAAAGAAAAAATTACAGTCAAGCAAAGAAACAAAGATAACTAGTATGGAAGACCAGAATCTCTGTTAGCTCAAACTTTTGCAGAAACTTTAAAAACAGGAAAATGAAACCAGTTCTTAAAAATACCCAAAAATATCCCTGGGAACCCTATAGATCTCCCTAGTATGGTCACTAATTCTGTTATGAGTGGGAAATCCCTCTATGGACTAGCATCTAGGGTTAAATTATGCATGTAGAAAAGACCTAAAGAATCCTATTTTCTACCGTCATCCCATACCTAATCCCCGTTATTATTAAGAAAATACGTAGTTAACTGAGCGTACCTTATTTCGGACATTTGATATCGATCCTTCTCCACACTTGATTTCTCCCTGACTGTAGCTCTCCTCTACGACTGACCTGCATTCACACAAGATACACAACAAAATCTACATGCATTTGATCTAAATATTAATGGGTTAGAGATTCAAACATGTATGCAATAAAATATGAACACCTCATATGGCGGGACGGGAAAAATACTTCTTTATTACCAACTTTAATAAATCAACTTACAATTTCGGTGTTGGCCACTGCTCCGCGAACCTGGTCCTGGGCTCCTCTTCAACTGTCCTCCAACTTCTTTTCTCTGTATCTCTTCTTGTACAAGGATGGCTAAAGGGTTGGGAGAAAGGGAATATAGAAATGGGTATAGTTTATTTACTATGATTCTCCTCCTTCCAAATGAGACCCCTAACCTTTCTTTTATAGGCTAGAAGAAGCTAGTTATTTGGATGAACCCTCAACCATGCATGGATGGAAGGTTTAGTTAACTTACCCAAAGTTGTGTGTCCCATCGACAACTTTCCTTTTTTCATGCTTTTGTAGGTGCACGCGGGCTGTTTTGGGTCAGCTAGTGTGTACATGCATTCAGTAATGGAGTAGGGCACGTGGGCATTTATAAAAGAGGTTTTTAAGAAGAGTTGTTCAGCAGTGCTTTGGAAAAGAAGCAATCTGAGATGGTCTGATGCTAGGTAAGCATGTCGGGTGCAAATTAGGGTTATAACAACCCCCTCTCATGGATCCTATCTCTAGCGATTGTGGTAAAGATTAACACATGCGGGTTTTGGTCTAAATATAATCATATTCCTAAAAATGGTATCAAAGCTACAGGTCTCAATTTTGAAACTCATCTGGCACACAGTGGGGGAGAATATTGTTGGACATTGGGTTCAATGTTTCTTGTGAGTTTCATGACATGGGTTAACCCCTTCTTGTGGAACCTATCTTTGGTAATTATGGAAGAGGTTAATTCTTATGGGTTTTTGTCTAACAGAAATCATATTGAAATAGATAGAAATCTTATGTTCTCCAGGGGATTATCAGGTTTCTCCATAAATTTACAGGAAAAAAGGTGGAATTGGATTTCATGAACTATGTAACTACTCATTGTGAATATTTTTTCAAATAATGTCAAATTTTAGAGAAACTTTCCCAGACAATAGAGGTGAGTGCCATAGGTAATTACTAGGTAAGGAAGAGTATTGAAACCCATGATAGTGCCTATGCATAAGTATAGGGGCACACTTGAAGCAAAAGAACCTAATAATGGGAAAAAGGTGGTTGATATTGTTAATGGGGAATTGTTAATTAGTAGAGAAATACTCAAGTAAAGAGTGTTGTGTGAAGGGATTTCTAGCAAGAGGATAAGATTCCATAATTTCTCATTGTGTGAGTTTTTTCTTGATTAATTCTAGGGTCCATTGGATAGGGAAGTAAGTCAATATTTTATAGTTGGATGAAGCATCCAAGAGATGCAAAAGGAAGTGTAGGGCTATGAAGCATGTGATGCATGCTTTACAAAGGGATAAATAAGTTCAGGGGAATATTGGTATTCAAATTCTATAGAATATGAATGGTTTTCAAAGGAAAATAAACAAATATTCTCATATGGAACATGAATCCAACAACTAATGAGTGTCATAAGCATGCAGGAGGAGTTAAGGATAAATCCATAGCCTCAAAGGTAGAAATGTAGTGAAGTGATTCAGATTGATCATTATAATATTTTTCATCTATATCAATGATTTTAGACTGGAAAAAATGGAGGAATTAGTTTGCAAGGCCATTTTAATGGTAGGTGACAGTTTAAAACATTGGGGTATAGAACCTTATCGATCCATTTTGAGGCATTAGACAACATTTTTTGTGGTTCTAGTGTCTATAACTTATGCACACCTCTTTATGGTTTTATACACTCTATGACATTTCCAATGGTGCAAATTATGTGTCAATCAGAGTTCATATGAAAATGTTATGCCTCTCGCAAGTTGACCACCATGGTATGCCCATTACTCATGCATATGGGGCTAGCCACATATGTAATTTCAAGAATATTATAGAAGGTTCAAAACCCTATAACAATTGAGGGTTGAGGAAGTAAACATTCTACCCCTAAATGGATATCGGGCTATGTTAAATACTGGGCCACTAGGAGGAGAAGGGGTTACATTATTCTACATGGTATCTTGCTCCATAGTTGAGAAAAACATCTTAGAGTGGTATTTTGTGAACATAATAGAGGAGGATAGATTTTGTAGTAGCCACATAGGTTGCAGGTCAAATTCAACTCCATAAAGAGTGTTTATTTCTTTGTACTTGCATCATTTCTATACCAAAGAAAACAGAGCATAGAAGACTCACCTTCTATTTCGGTTTTCTCCCATATTGGGTTTCCCAGGTCATATATTGTGTTTATTTTTGGATGGTGTGATTGTATTTTACCATTCTCTATTTTCTGCATTTTATCTGTTTCATGCATAAGAAGAAAAATCGATAACTAAATATTCTAGAAATCTAAAGGAAAAATAACCTTAATAATACAGATTTCAGTTTTTTATCATATCTTTTGTGATGAACTACTCTAGTGGAATAACTATGGAAGTTTATATATCATATTGGTATCAAAGAAGGTTTTCCTTTTGGGTGTTTGTGGAAGGTTGCAGAAATCCAGACCATGGTGGATGATTTTGTTCATAATAACCCTTGTGATCCAACAAAAGAGAGATTTGAGTGGTTGGAAGCACAAGTTGTCAAAATCAGTGAAAATATGAACCTCCTCATGGTAGCTCTAGCAAGAAATAACAGACCATTCGGAAATGACAGAGGCTCTAGTGCAGAGATCAGATCAGAGGGGAAATCGAGAGATCAGGAAAACTCAAGAAAGGAGTCATGGAAAGAATCTAATAAAGAGCAGTCAAGTTCAAGTGTTGTGAACCCTTCACATTCCTTATTCAAGATTGTTATAACCCTAAATTGCACCACACATGATTACCTGGCATCAGGCCAACTCATATCCCTTCATTGCCAAAACATCTGCTGAACAAACTCCTTGGAAATCCTCTTGTGTCAAGGCCCACACGCTCTAACCCATTACTGCACGCGTGTGCATGCTAGTTGGCTCACTACAACCCACGTGTACCTAACAAAGCACAAAAATAGGAAAGTTGTCAATGAAACAAAAAGCTATGGGTCAGTTAACTGAAACTCCCAGCCATGCATGGCCGAGAGTTCATCCAAAACCCTAGCTCCTTCTAGCCTATAAAAGAAGGGGTAGGGGTACCATTTGGAGGGGGGGAAATATAGCGAATAAACTCCGCCCATTTTCCGAATCCATTGTCCCAACCCTTTATCCTTTCCTCAAGCCAAAGGAGAATTAATGAAAATAAGTTGGAGGACAGAAGAGGAGGAGCCCAGGATCAGGATCAAGGAGCAGTGGTCGGTCTTGACTTTGATTGTAAGTTGATTCATTTTTCAAATAATAAAAGAATACTTTTCCCGTCCCAATGCATGATTTATCTATGGTTTGTTTAATTTATGCTTAATTTCTAACCCTCAAGTAGGAAATTATCATGCTTGCATAGTTGTTTGTCTTGATTGCAGGTTATCTTTGGAAGGAGCAGCACAAGCAATAAGTCAAAGTGCAATGGAGGATCTACACCAAACATCAGTAACAAGGTTAGTAGTTCCTTTCCATGCATTTATCATGAGAGAGGGGTTTAATTTTTGGGTGGTAGGTTAAAAAGTAATTTATTTACGGTCAAAATCTGCATGTAAGTCTGACCCTAGTTTGTTAGTCCGTAGGGTATTTTTCCCAACAATAGAGTTGGCGACCATACTGGGGAAGATACTGTTTAGGGTTTCCGGATTTAGTTGAGGTTTTTGGGTAGCTTAGAAAGATTAGATTCTCTGTTTCTTTGCCTGTCTTTTTCTGTAAGGTCTGAGCTAGCAGGGAGCTTGGTTCTTTATACCATTTTTCCCTGACTGTTGCTTGATGGTAATTGTCGAGACACATAGAGGTACACGTGTCCTGTAGTAGGCCTACACGCATGTACCCGCGCCCTAACCTCTTACATCCCACGTGTGAATGCTAGCTGTAGAGGTTGCAGTAGCGTGTAGGAGTTTAGAGAACTTGAGAGGCAGTCATCCTCTTCCCTGTGAGAATTATACATTCTCAGGGGGTTTTCTGGATCCTGTCTCAGTCTTGCTGGATCACAGTCCTGTCCCAATTTGTCTTTTTGTGTTTTGTTATTCCTTTCAATTATTTTTATTTTATGTTAGAAGAAGCATCCAAGCCTTCAAGAGACCTTGGTTATCAATACCAGAGGCCTCTTCCTGGTCTGGCCTGCCTGTGTTTATTTTTGTCTTAGAATTTATACATACACGCAGCCTGTACAAGGTCAGACCGCGTGTACACGTTGCCTGTTTCAGCTCAGCACACATTTGCACGTGTGTTGTTTTAGTGACAGTAGCGTGCTTGACAGGCTACTTTTTAATCAGGGTGGGGTAGTCATCCCCTCCTTTGATGAGAGGTATTCCTCTCAGGTGTTTGATTCTAGGGGTTGAACAGTTAGTAGGTTAGGTCCTCTTACCCTTAGCCTGCTTTTTCTTAGTTGATAATTGATAGAAAACATAAAAAGAAAAATCTTGTTTTATGGTTTTTAGACAAGCGTAAGAGTCTTTGTTTTCTTGATTTCCATTGTGTGCCTTCACTTTGATTCTTTGTGATCTGCACTTTAAGCCAGAATTTGTCTTTCTTGGTTTTGTGTTTGTCGGTATTTTCCCTTTGTTGCTTGATTAGCACTTAAATAAATAAAAAAAGAGAAAAATCTTTTCATTTTCTTCTTTGTTTGAAGATTGGGTTTCTGCATCAATAGCTAGGGTGAAGTCTTTTTGTTCATAATTTTTTGCAATTCATTTAGAGAATAAGTAACTCTTAGTCGAGCGAAATTCCTTTATGTTTGCTGCATAAAATCTTAGAAAAATTGAAGAGAAAAAGAAATCTTTCTTTGTGAAAAGTTGCTGAAAATTTTGCATTTAGTAGAAGTGTTTTGTTTCTAGTTTCTTTTTTCATTTGTTTGTTCTTTCATCTTTACACACCATCAGTTGAAATTCCATACCCTTTGACGTAATAAAAATACTTAAAAGAAACGCTAATTTAAAATATATTAGACTTTTTTGTAGGGTTCACACACTAGTTCAGGACTAGGGCCTTGGATTAGGTTGGAGAGGAAACTCTCCAAGGCCATTCAAAACCAAACATTAGAGTCTGTGATAGGGAGTGTAGAAGTCCAGTTTCATGGCAGTTATCCGGGACCCCCCTCTAACACAGTGGATAAACACGAGGTCGTGTGCGGAAAGGTAGCGGAGATAACCCCTCCAAAACTGGACCAAGCGTAGTGGAGAACACATATCGAGGACTTGTTTTGGGATTCCGTCGTTTTCATTTTCCACAGGGCTTCGTGGGTATCGAATACATTTGAGGTCCTTAGTTGTCTTCCAAACCATTTTCTCTCGATACCCTTGACAGGTTGCAGGCTTGATACCCTACTCATTGTGGTCTACCCGACTTTCGACTGTACCCGCCTGGTGACTGTTCGCGTGTTGGAAAACTAGTTGCCAATATTTTTAGGGACATACAGAGGTGACGGTGGGGGTATACTGCGGTACCTAGGACAGACATCGGGCCACTCTTTCCAGAGTATACCCGGAGGGTTCTTCCGTGTTCGAGTTTCACTTGCACCGGTAAGTTGCTCTAGTGTTGGTTGTTGTAACTGTTCTTCCAACTAGTTTAGTGTTTGCTTGTCTTATCTCTTAGGGGATTATTTTTTAGTGTGTGTTACTGTTTGAATGTGTATAATACCTTAGCATGTCTTGGATCTTCTCACATAGTGGAGGATCCCGAGCTCCACCGGTCACGAAGGCTTCTAGGCCTGCCGCCGGTTATACTGGAGCCACCCCCGCCACCATTGAGGAGGAAGCTAGACCAACAAGGGTATTTCGAAGCAATCGGGTTACAAACCATTGTGCCCGAACAACTCCCAGAGGAATAAATCGCCAATATTGGCTCATTTGAAACCCCAACCACTGATACTTGGCCATCGGTTATTGTACCAATCCAATTTTACGAACGGCTGTCAGTGCCTCACACAGCTATGGAAACAAACGTTGTTACTTCCTCTAGGAATTCTTCCATTCCCACCACAGTTGCTACCATAGGAGAAGCATCTCCTAAATTACCGTCATCGGTCCGAGCCACCATGGTCTCAGCCGCAACTACGTCACATAGTGGACCGATCCCATCTATCGCGGCGGCCACAACTCCCTTCACACCTAGTGCGACAGGCCCTCCATTTTTTTAAAGACCTTATTTAATTTAAACTACCATTGATTTAGAACAGAACAATAAATTTAAAATTCACTTAATCTAGCACATTCAATCTAATATTTCAATAAATAAAATTTACTAAATAACAATTTAATTCAAAAGATTCATATCTCTAACCTAACTCTGATGCTGCTTCCTTAGCTTGAATCTGATGTTGCTTCCTTAGCTTGAATCTGATGTTGCTTTTTAGGACACTCCAAAACCAACCTCCCTGCCGACTAGTAACGCCTAGCCCTAGGACATGAATGGATGTCCTAGCCCTCTGAGCCCAAAACCTCCTCAGCCCCCCGGTGCACTGTAAATTCCACTGTAAACTCACTCTGTCCCAATACTCCTAGTTCTCCCCTCCCGTAGAATGAATGAATGCCCTTCATAATCCTTCTCCACTTCCCTTATTCCTCCTTCACCGCCCTTCCTCCATTAACTCCCACCTAACTCTTTATTACACCTTATCCCATTCTTAATGACCTTATCCTATTATTTAAATGCCTTATCCCTTATTTAAATGCCTTATCCATTATTAAATGCCTTATCATGCCTTATCCCATTCACGGGAACGTAACTTAGATTAGTATTATATTTTTATTATTAACCTCTAATTTACTACTTAATTAATTAGTTAATTAATTAATAATCAAATTAATTATATTATATTATAAATTAATCAAATTAATCAAATTAATTTAAACATTATATTATATTATCCACCCCTTATTCAATGCTTTCTTTTTTTTTGGATTATTTATTAAATTAAAACATCTTAATAATTAAGGGTCGTTACAGTTTTCATACGGTATGCCTAGTTCAGGTACAAGTCCTGCACTCACTTGCTCCACTTTACAGACTTTGGGTCTGGGGGAAGGGAGCTCTAACGCTCCTCTGCAAGGTCAACTTGGGGGAATTCCTGTCCCTTTTAATGCTTTTCCTTATGCTGGAGATCATATCTCTCCTTCATCCCCTTCGCTTGGTGGTCTTCATCAGCAGTCCGTCGGGCAACCTGCACACACTAGTTCATTTGGAGTCGGGAGTCAAGGAACAGCTGCGAACACTATGCCAGCAGGTTCGTCACCGTTTGTTTGGAATGGGACATTTGGTAACAACACTTTCGCATCCACCACTTTCCCATCTTGGGGCACTCCCATTTTTGGACAGTCTACTCCGGTGCAGGGTACTATTCCTGTGTCGGGGGAACATATAGCAGGACCTTGGAACTCAGGACAAGGATCCATTCCCTCCTCCGGAATGTCATTCTGGGGTAATTCTTTCCACAGTCAATGGAACCCTGGACATACTACTATGCCTCTCCCATCAGGACCGGCATGGGGTAATCCTTCCCAAAGTTCATCAAACACGATGAATGCCCAACATCTTATGTCCTTTATGGGAAATCAGTCGATGATGTCTCCATAGATGCAAAATCCTTATGCTGGTTAGGGCCATGGTTTTTACCAGAACCCAGGCCAGCAACCAAACTTTTGCTGGCAACCTGGTGCCAGTCAAAATCCAGGACCCTTTTTCCCAGGCTATCAACAGCAACCCAAACTACCATTCCTAGTGATGTTACACTTGCCAGATTTGACAAGGTTGTTAAATGATCATATTTTTCACGATCCACGTTGGCCTCCTATGCCAACGAATTTGCCTTCAGACATTCCAAAGTTCGAGGCCAAGCCTAATGAAGATCCAGGTGATCACGTGACTACCTTCCATATTTGGTGTTCATCTAAGTCATTGAAACATGACTCCGTACAATTACGATTGTTTCAACGCACTCTTATCGGGAGTGCCACGAAATGGTACATCGAGCTCGATCACTCAAGATACTCTTTTTTTGGTGAACTGGCGATGGCCTTCCTTAACCATTTCCAGTTACATATGAGATACGACGCTGGCACAGAGCTTCTTGCCAATTTCAAACAAACAAAAACGGACCATATCTCTGATCATATCTGAGAATGGAGATGCCAGAAGAGTCTAATCAAAGTACCAGTCCCACTAGAATTCCTTCTTGAGTGGTTCCTTAAGTCTTTGGTCCCACAATTATCCAAATATGCCGTGACTTCAGGAGTTTTCTCCAAAGAAGATGCCATCATGAGGGCTCAATAGTTTGAGCTCATCTATTATTAGTCTGGTTTATTATAAAACATCCTGCCGGATGTGCCATGATCAATACTGGATAAAACTAGACAGAGATTTGTACCACATGCCGATGGTATTTTTGGTTCAGCACAAACCAAGCCCGCTGAGAAATTCACAAAACAATTGCAACAATTATCTATAAAACACTCAGCGGCCAGCCAGACTACTGCTTTGGCTGCTCCTCCTACCCAAATGTCGGAAGTACACTCTGTACAGTCGACTAACCCAAAGGCCACCCAACAGCCTGAGGGGAAGAAAAAACAATGAAAGAAGGGTAAGGGGGATAAAAAACCCACTGATAATGTTGGCGGGGACACCATGGAAAAACGGAAGGCGAGGTATCCGTGCAACTTGTGTGCGGAAGACCACCCGACCCATCTTTGTCCTCGACTTGCAGAGGCCCAAAAGTTTGTCACATAGCAACAACAAGAAGTGTTGACTAATCCCTTTCAACATGGGCAAAATTTAACTCAAGCCTCTACAAGTGCCAAAGGGGGTAGCCAAGAAACCTGCCCTCCTCCAAACAATCCCTCATCCACGAATGTATATATGGTTATGGGTGATGCTTTCATAATGACTAGAGCGCATGACTATAGTAAAATGAGAACCTCTGAAAAGGGTAAAGAAGCTGAACTCCCATATCTTCCTCTACATATCGAGAAGACATTGGGAGAAACAATGACATGCATTCCAAAGGGTGCATTTAAGAAAGCTTCTCACGACCCAAACGCAAGGGCCGCTCAGAATTACTCTGTGGTGGAGGATTTATCACAAACCCCTTGTGCGATGTCTGCTTTGGAAGTCCTTCAAAGCTGCCCTGCTCAAAGGAAAGCCTTGTTAACTGCTTTAGGCTCTACTGAGATTTGTAACCTGGGTACCATCATGTTAGATACAACTGACTTAAAACCTCATCTGCCTTACCACATAGAGTTTCAAATAGTAGTGGCTCATCCCACGAAAATTTTTACACGAAATATCTTCCGCACGGTGGTCGACGAGGGTGCCTCGACATGTATTATGTCATTAGCATGTTGGAAGGCCATTGGCAAACCCTCTTTTTCTCCTTCACCTACTCTCCTCACTGCTTTCGACGGTCATTCTTTCCGACGACATGGCATCGTTCCTTCTTTCCTTGTGCAGTTAGGAGGGAAGACCGTGTGTGTCGAGGTAGAGGTATTTTATGCTCCCCTCGACTATAATATCTTGTTAGGATGGATTTGGAATTATGCTATGCAAGATGTGGTTGCTACAGTTTTCCGAGTCTTGTTGTTTCCACACGAGGGTTAGATAGTGACCATCGATCAATTTTCCTTCTCTAGACCTGACCTAGCTTTGGGGGCATCTACAGTTCCCATGATTGATAATCCTCAACCTGGTGTCGTTAATGTAGGAGTTGGTTTGTGCCCATCCTTGATGGGTACCTTCGATTACCCGCCTCCTCATGACGATGTCAAGTTTATATCGAATCACCATAAGGTTGATATTTTTCAAGTTTCGTCGTTCCGCACGACTTACTTTGAGGATCTGTGGATTCTTCCTTCCCCATCAGCCACGATGGATGATACAGGGCACTCTGGCATGTCCATGCCCTTGTCGGCCACTAAAGTAGCATACTCTTTAGTCCAGCAAGCTTCAGTTAACCCTGATCCGACTCCGACACAAGAATTGGATCCACCTCTAGAGCCTATCTAGGCTCAGGGTTCTCTTGCCAACATCGATTCATTAGACTTAGTCTTGCCTTCTGATGAAGCAGTAATCGAAGCAATGACCAGTCCAGACAAACCTTGGGAAGATCTTCATCACAAATCATATTTCCTCCCAAAGTTAAGCTGAATCGAGGCAGGAGAATTCACTATCACCATGACGGGAGATCAGCCATATCCTATTAATCTCTTAGCTACACAGGAAATTTATGCTGAGGGGAATATGGTGACTATCGTTGCAAATATAACTATCAACATCTCCCGAAAACCTAGCATCATGGAGAATGTCTTCGTCGGAGCAGATTGCTCCCCCGAAGAGATTCAAATTTACATGGATCTTTTCAAAGAATTCCACAATGTTTTTGCCTGGTCTTATGAGGAAATGCCAGGTATCGATCCGAAAATAGTTGAACATGAAATCACGACGTATCCGGATGCCAAGCCTGTTCAACAAAATCTTTGTCTAGTCAATCCCAGGAAAGCAAAAACCATCAATATTGAGGTTGAGAAATTTCTCAAGGCATGTTTCATTTATCCTATTCATTTGACTCAATGGGTGTCAAACCCCGTTCCGGTCAATAAAAAACAAGGCACGATTCATGTATGTACCAATTTCCATGATTTGAACAAGGCATGTCCAAAAGATAATTTTCCAACACCATTCATCAACCAGATCATTGATGAATGTGCTGGTTGTGAGGCCTTTTCGTTCATGGATGGTTTTTTGGAATATAATCAAATCCAAATCAAACCTGAAGACCAACACAAAATGGCATTCATTTGTCCGTGGGGTACATTCGCCTATCGTAAGATGCCTTTTGGCCTTAAAAATGATGGAGCCACATTCGAGTGGGCCATGTCTTTTGCATTTCATGACCTCAAACATATATTCGAGGCCTATCTAGATGATTTAACATCATGCTCTCGCAAGCGAAAGGATCATCCTACGCACCTCAGACTAATCTTCGAATGCTGTCGCTACTTCAGGATTCACTTGAATCCCAACCAGTGAATATTTTGCGTAACGTCAGGACATTTGTTAGGTTTCATTGTATCAACAGCAGGGATCATGGTCGATCCTCTTAAGGTGGAGGCAATAATCCAGTTGCCCCCCCCACGCACAATATTACAACTTCAAAGTCTACAAGGCAAGGAGAACTTCTTACAACGCTTCATCGCCAACTATGCCAAAATCACCAAGGGCTTTATGCGTTTACTGAAGAAAGATGTTCCCTTTTTTCTGGGACAAAGCCGCTCAATGCTCTTTTGACGCATTAAAACTCGTCCTCACAACCGCACCTCTACTACGACCACATAATTATAACAAATATTTCTTCTTATATATGGCTGCCACAGAGTCAACTATAGGCATGGTTTTAGTTCAGGAAGATGATTCGTTTTCAGAATACGTGATCTATTACCTGAGCCGAGGCCTCATAGGAATGGAACTTCATTATTCCCATCTCGAAAAAATTGCGTTGGCAGCAGTTCATGTTGTTCAACGGTTCCGTCACTATGTTCTGTTTCACAAGACCACTATCATCGCTATCATGAATCCATTCCAGTACATGTTGACACGATGAGTTATAGGTGGAAAAATCAGTAGATGGATGGTCATCCTCCAAGAATTTGACTTAGACTTTGTTTCAGCAAAGTCCAAGAAGTCATTGGTCTTCGTAGAACTTATTTCGAAACTTCCAGTTGAGTCAGGTGACGTTGTGCCTGAGGAATCACCTATCCAGGGGGATATGTTTTTGATTGAATCATCAGACCCCTGGTACAGAGATATACTTATCTATCTCCAGACTTTGAAGTGCCCCACCTCTGCTTCTTGTGACGAGCGTCGACGGATACGCCATCGGGATAATAATTATCTCATACTCGATGATACGTTGTATCGGAGAGGTGTAGACTGCATCTTGCATCGATGTCTCACTCATGAGGAGGCCGTCATAGTGCTCAACGATTGTCATACTGGAGCTTGTGGCGGTCATTTCTTTGGGTTGGAAACAACCCAAAAGATTCTACGAGCAGGTTACTTCTGGCCGACACTTATCAAAGATTGTATCGAATTGGTCAATAAGTACAATCCGTGCCAAGTATTCTCACAGAAGATGAGGGCACATCCCGCTCCTATGTTTCCTGTCATCACAGTTGGTCCCTTCACTAAGTGGGGGATTGATTACACTACATGCAACCCCCCGTCAGAAAGGGGGCACCGCTATATCATCGTAGTTGTCGACTACTTCACTAAGTGGGTCAAAGCTATGCCAACGTTTAAAGATGATGGAGAGACTGCAGCTCTCTTCTTATTCAACCAGATTATAGCATGGTTCGGCATCCTGAGAGATATTGTCATTGACCATGGCAGTCACTTTTAGAACCAAATGATGTCCGAATTAATATCAAAGCTTGGGTTATGGCAGGAACATTCATCACCTTACTACCCCCAAGCCAATGGGCAGGTGGAAGTTGTAAACAAAACTCTTAAGATGATTCTACAGTGAACTATCAACTTAGCCAAGTCAAACTGGCATTTGATGTTATACTCGGCATTATGGGCTTACCAAACATCAGTTAAGACTGCAACCGGTTTCTCACCTTTCCAACTCGTTTACGGGCTGGAGGCAGTCTTGCCCATCAAATGTCAAATCCCATCTTTGAAATTGGCAGTACAGTTATTTCCAGATACTTCTCCACTTGAAGAACGGTTAGTACACCTTGAGCAGCTTGATGAGCAACATCGTGATGCGGCCCTAGCCAATGAGGCTCATAAACATAAGGTCAAGTGTCAATATGATAGGTCTGTTCATCCTCGGATTTTTTCTGAGGGCAACCTTGTCCTGTTCTACGACCAAGACAAGGACCCCCTGGGGGCAGGAAAGTTTAAACCCATGTGGTTCGGACCCTTCATTGTCAAAGAGGTTTTAAAAAAGGGTGCTTATCATTTGGTTGATTTTGAAGGGAATGCTTTGGCGGAGCCTAGGAATGGTCTCTACCTCAATAAGTATTACTCATAGACAGGACACTATGGGTAACTTTTTGCAACATATGTATAGTCTTTGTACTATTACTTTTTTATGTTTCTTTTACAAGTGTTATAGACGTGTCATTGATGTTATCTTTCGTCAATATGGCAGATGTCAAGTGAGTCCGAGGTGTTCATTGGGTATGCGTATGGTGCTAGATGACACACACAGAGGCTTGCCTCCACAGCTTGGGTAATCTTTACACCACAGGGTCAGTTGTTATCTTCTGGAGGTATATGCTTAGGTGACACCACAAATAATGTTTCTGAGTATAGTGCAGTTATTGAGTTGCTTCGTGATGCATTGTCATTGGGTATCTCTCGTCTCTGGGTCTATATAGACCCTCAACTGGTTGTGTCGCAGCTAAACAGAATATATCGGGTTCATGATCTAACTTTACACCGACGATTCCTTAGGGTACATATCTTAGAACACAACTTTGATTATATTGCCTATTTTCATGTTCCTAGGAGATTAAACCAAATCACATATAATCTAGATAATCAAATTTTAGATTGGCATCTCGCCCACATATAAAAAGAACATGGACATAAGCATGTAAATACATTTTTGCACACAGAATCCATAAGACATAAAAAATATAAAAAACCATATATAAACATCATAAAATCCTCAGAGTACATAGATGGATGCAAGCGCCTCAAAAATGGGAACAGTAGCAAGTCACCAGGCTTATGCCCTCAAAAAATATATACAACAAGGTGCTTGTGGCACATAAAAAAGTCTAAAGTATGTTCAGGGCGTATGGGCCCTGTTATAATCATCTACTGCACAGGCTAAACGCCTAAACAAACGGACCCATGTCCGAGGTGCCCCCACAACATGAGGCTGCATGAATGGCGACAGGTCCTCTATCTCTGCCATCGGGACTGTGTGAGTGAGTGCAGTAAAGTTCCACTCAATTCACCTAAGGACCCTCTTGGCCTCTCCTACTGGGAGGTTCCATGCTACTGCTGCTCCTCTAGTGGCGACATCCGCGGCTTCCGGTCGTGGGCGATGCTTGTTCCATGCATAGTCAGCAGGTCGCATGGGTCCCACATCTACATGCAATAAACGTTCACCCACCAAATACTTTGGCATACAAAAAATGATATATATAACAAAAAATACATAAAAATTACATATGAAAACAAAAATAACTACAAAGGTGGAGACTTACCCATCTCCCCTCTCTCCTCACCAGGAGGCACGGGTATCTCTAGATCTCTAGAGAAGTCTATCCCCACATATGGGTAGTCCTTGATAGCAGGGATATTTCATGACAACCAAGAAAAAAAGTCATCGTCGAAGGCCTCAACGGTCCTTCCACCACCCTGTCGCGGAAGTAACACTACCCATCTTCACACTGCGGGGAAAGAGGCCAGATGTCCTCATACTGTAACCCGAGGACTGAAGCACGAAACTCTCTCGAAAAATAATGAACACAAGATAGTCCCGAACCTGAAGTTCCTTTGTGTCCGATGTCGGAAATCTATCAATTGCCTCTTCATACACTCCAGTAACGTGGTACTCCAATCAAAAAATTATGCATTCATGCACTGGATAGCACAGTTCATCTGTGTGCGCGAAGCCTGATGCATGGCTGCTGAGCCGGTAATCCGCCCAATAAGAAACAAGATAGTCTGTAGTGCCAAGTTGGTAATATTGCTAATAGGTACCTGGGAACCTCTATGATCGGTCCCAGCCTCACAGTACTCAGCTACCAACTCCGAGATCTTGCTCGACCCCGCAGGAAAAGTCTAGAAATTGACTGGTTCCCCTCTCCTTGAGAGGCCAGTCGGAAAGTAAATGTCCTCGGTGGTGGGCACCAAGGATTTCCCCTCTAGAATGAACACCTGTACATCAGGATGCCAGTAATCAATCAAGGCATTTAGTAGCATTGGTTGCGCGTGCATAAACGGACATAAAAAGAATTTGAGCAAACTGCACTGCATCAACACGGCCACAACATTCGGATCTGCAACAACCAACTCATTGATTTCCTCATGCTCCCTTTCCCTCCACTGGACATACATCCTGCCAACACAACAAGGTAAAGGAGGGTCAATACTTCTTGTCATTTGCTTTTCCATCAATAGGGGGGAGTACACACGTTCTGTAGAGGTGACAGTCGTGTGTACACGCGTGCAGGATTTACTCTGCACACGTGTACATGCGGGTTGTCTCTGGACAGCCCACGTGTACCTAGGGCCGACCTTTTTAAGGTCGACACCCACCCAAAAAATAACTTAAATGATTAAATTGAAACATTGAATAGCTAGATAAGGGAGTTTGTACTTACTTGGTCCAAGCAGAAGTCCGTTTTGTCCACTGTAGCTCCCGAAATCACAATCTTTGGCAAAGGGGGTCTTTTGGCTCTAGAGTCAATTTCCAAATCAGCAATGGTGATAATGAGCTGGCAGCTTCTATTTATAGACTTTTTGGACTCTTTTTGTCACTTTTTTGGCCCCCCTTATCAGTTTCTTTATACCAAAAACCATTTAGAGTGATCCAGGAGTTATATGGGAGGGATTTGATCAGGTATTGGAACAATTTTTTTT
>JZKD02S0284884.1:540708-553358 GCA_000966675.3 Picea glauca | reverse complement strand
CCATCAGATGCTCTTCTGACCTCACACATTAGGGGGCATCTGTTATAACCCTAAATTGCACCACACATTCTTACCTGGCATCAGGCCAACTCATATCCCTTCATTTCCAAAACATCTGCTGAACAAACTCCTTGGAAATCCTCTTGTGTCAAGGCCCACGCACCCTAACCCATTACTGCATGCATGTGCACGTTGACTGGCTCACTATAGCCCGCGTGTACCTAACAAAGCACAAAAATAGGAAAGTTTCCAACGGAACAAAAATCTATGGGTCAGTTAACTGAAACTCCCGGCCATGCATGGCCGAGAATCCGTCCAAAACCATAGCTCCTTCTAGCCTATAAAAGAAGGGGTAGGGGTACCATTTGGAGGGGGAAAAATATAGCGAAGAAACTCTTCCCATTTGCCGAATCCATTGTCCCAACCCTTTATCCTTTCCTCAAGCCAAAGGAGAATTAACGCAAAGCAGTTGGAGGACAGAAGAGGAGGAGCCCAGGATCAGGATCAAGGAGCGGTGGTTGGTCTTGACTTTGATTGTAAGTTGATTCATTTTTCAAATAATAAAAGAATACTTTTCCTGTCCCAATGCATGAATTATCTATGGTTTGTTTAATTTATTCTTAATTTCTAACCCTCAAGTAGAAAAGTAGCATGCGTGCATAGTTGTTTATCTTGATTGCAGGTTATCTTTGGAAGGAGCAGCGCAAGCAAGCGGTCAAAGCGCAACGGAGGATCTACACCAAACATCAGTAACAAGGTTAGTAGTTCCTTTCCATGCATGTATCATGAGAGAGGGGTTTAAGTTTTGGGTGGTAGGTTAAAAAGTAATTTCTTTACGGTCAAAATCTGCATGCAAGTCTGACCCTAGTTTGCTAGTCTGTAGGGTATTTTTCCCAATAACAAAGATGGAAGTGAAAGTGGACATAAATCCATACCAAGTTGATATCAATGCATTAAAATATAATCAATGGTTGCAATAACTAGAATTTTAATTTAGTGTTCACCATATAGATGAAGGGAAGAAAATTCCATTTCCTAGATTGAAGTTAGAGGGCCATGCCTTAACCTAGTGGGAAATCCACATAGGAACACTTAGGGTATTTTTCCCAACAACAAAGATGGAAGTGAAAGTGGACATAAATCCATACCAAGTTGATATCAATGCATTAAAATATAATCAATGGTTGCAATAGATAGAAGTTTAATTTAGTGTTCACCATATAGATGAAGGGAAGAAAATTTCATTTCCTAGATTGAATTTAGAGGGCCATGTCTTAACCTAGTGGGAAATCCACATAGTGAACACTTAGGAACATATGCCAAAATAAGGAGCAACCAAGTGGTTTGAAGAAGAAAGAGCACCATGAATCTTCCAAGGAGGGAAAGAAGAAGTGGAAAGGGGGGAAAGATAAGAACACAAAAACCAATGCACATCAAAGTAAATATCCTAGCAACCATTGCAATCATTGCAAAATTGATGACCACACCAAGAAAAAATGTTGGAACTACATCCAGAGTTGAAGTTGAAGAACCACAAGAAGGACGAAAACAAAAAGAACCTTCTAGCCATATATTCAAGCAATCATGTTGAAATTACCTCGGATGTGTATGAAAACATTATCTGCACATTTTTGTAGAAGGAGGTGAATCTGAGTATCCTTCGTCACTAGGAAGGGAAGGATATGACCAAGATATTACACATCAAGATTCAGTGCAAGAAGACCACTATAGATCCTCTCTTCGACTCTAGTTCACAAGATAATATCATAGCAGTAGATATGGTCAAAAATATTGGATTGGAGGTTTGCAATCATCCTATCCCTTATCCATTGGGTTGGGTAAACAAGGATGCAAAGATAAATGCAACAAAACAATGTAAGATTAAATTTGTTGTAAGTGTTGATTTTATTGATGAAGTGGAATTGGATGTAGTACCCTTTGATGTATGTGGATTAGTGTTTGGAATCCATTACATGTATATGAGGGATGCAATCTTCATGTGAATATCCAACCATTATCTGACTAATGAAGGATGGGAATTCCTACATCATCAACATGCATAAAGGTAAGTCAAAAATCTCACTAGTAAGTGCCAACCAAGCCAAGAAGTTGATTATTTCTAGTAAGAAATATATTTTTCTTTTCTTAAGAGAAAATTAGTCTGATGATGAGTAATTGAGAATGAATTAATCATTGGAGGGGTGTACTAAAGAGAAGAAACACCAGTTGGAGGAATTTCTACAGGAATAAATGGAGTGTTCAAGGAGCTTTAAGGGATACCACCCAAGAGGGATATGGATCATGAAATACAAATATTTCCAGACTCCCCATTATCAAATATTGGGTTGTATAGATAGTTTTTTCTAGAAGAAAATGAAGTGAAGAAGCTTGTAGCAATTGTTGGAGCAGGGTGTGATTCGACCAAGTACCTCACCTTGCGCATCACCCATCATAATAGTACTCAATAAGGACGGGACTTGGAGAATGTGTATCGATTACAGGGCATTGAACAACATTACACTGAAGAATTGATAACCTTTTCCAAGGATCAATGATATGTTGTTCCAGCTACATCATGTCAAGTACTTCACTAAGCTAGATTTGAAATCAGGATGTCAATAGGTATGATTCAAATAATAATATACCTAGAATACTTCCTTCAAGACAGGGAAAGGTTTGTATGAATGGTTGGTTATTCCATTTGGTTTATGCAACACACTAGCTACATTTATGAGACTAATGAATGGTGTTTTGCAACCTTATCTAGACTCATTTGTTATTGTATGTTTGGATGATATATTGGTTTATAGAGATACCTGAGAGGAACACATATCACATCTTATGCAGGTGTTAGATACTCTGAAGAAGCACCAATTTTTCTCCAATCTCAAGAAATGTGAGTTTCTCAATAATATTTGGGGTATGTGATCGATGGAGGGGAGCTTAATATAGATCCTAAAAATATGGAGGCCATCATGAAATGGCTATTTCCTACAAATATGACTGAATAAAGACTTTTTTGGGGGAAACAAAATAATTGTGGAAGTTCATATCTTGATTTTCAATGGTAGCTACATCACTCCACTCCATAATATCTAGTGTTAAGAGCTTTCAGTGGAGGAAGAATCATCAGAAGGTGTTTGATAAGATGAAAAGAAATATCAGTCAAGAACCAAATCTCACACTACCAAACTTGTAGAATCCCTTCAAAGTGGAGATAGATGCAATTCGGTATGCCATGGGAGAAGTATCGATGCAAGGAGGAAGGCCTATATGCTATCATTATGAATTATTTCATGGGGAAGCTCTTAAATAACCTAACTACAACAACAAGAGATATGCCTTGATACAAGATGTCAAAAAGTGGAAACACTATCTAATGGGAAAGGAAATCATCATCCACATAGATCACCAACCACTATAGTATTAGCAGGCATAGAGTAAGCTACAACACACCAGGCATTACAAGTGGATGGGGTTTTTACAGCAATTTCATTTGGTCATAAAGTATAAGAAGGGTAGAATAAATAAGTTGGTAGACATGCTTTCATGGCCACCCACATCCAATATTACATATTTGGAAACTTTGATGCACATGGATCCTTTTACATGTGATGCATATAAAGAGGCATACAAAAAATATGAGGACTTCAAGGAGGTATTTTAGAAGCTACATGTCCAAATTCATATATAATAAGGTAACATAAAGGTTGATTATCAGTTCCAGAATGGTTTACTCTACAAGTTTGATAAACTCTATGTTCCTAAAGGTGAACAATTGCATCTTATCAGAAAGGCTCACACCTCCAAGGTTGTAGGACATTTTGGTGTTGGGAAGACAGTTTCCAACTTACATGGGTATGTGTATTAGCCCATAATGCAAGAATATGTAGCATGGTATATTAGAGGATGTATACTTTGTTGTACCAACAATCCTAGAAACAGGAAGTAAGGTCTATACCATCCTTTACCTATACCCACTCGACCTTGGGAAAGCATTTCCATGGATTTTGTGGGAGGTTTACCAACCATACAGAAGGGACATGACTATTTATTTTTGGTAGTTGACAAGTTCAGCAAAATGTGCATTCTCATGCCTTGTAAAAAGACCATCAAGGGAAAAGAAGCAACAAACTTGTTCTTTGAATAGGTCTGAGTGCACTTTTTGATAGAAGGGAGCATCATATTGGATAGGGATAACATATTTCTCAGTGCATTTTGGACTACATTGTGGGCGAAGATGGACACTAAGTTGAAGACATATACAACTTTCCATCCACAAACAGATGGGTAGATGAAAGTAGTCAATGGGAATTTGGTGTAGCTTTTGATGGGTTAAAATCAGAAACATCCAAAGAACTGGGATGAAATATGATCTATATACAAAACTCTTATAATAGAGTAGTCAACACTTCTACAGGTAAGTCACCTTTTGAAACTTTATTTTTATATTTTCCACCTTCACCCTTAGATATTGTATATGGGTAGCAAGGGGTAGTTATGGATGAACTCATAGAAGATTCTTTAAAGGAAGAAACAATTGTTGAGAATATTAGGCAGATACATTTGCAAGTACATGAGACACTGAAGAAGTCACAGAAAAAGTACAAGGCTATACATGGCCAACAAAAAATAGAGAGAAAATTTAGAGTGCATGGAAATAGATTATGGTTACAGTTGTATAACAAAGACTATAGGGTCCTGGTAAGAACATCAAGGATTTGCGGTATGACCCTTTTGAGGTATCAGAAAAGCTGGGAGATAACACCTACATACTTAGTCTACCCTGATACATGTGCATTTACTTAGTAGTGAATGTGGAGAATCTCAAACTCTATGAGCCCTCCATATTAGATCACGAGGAGGATAAGTTCCTACTTTTCATAGAGGATTTAGCACCATATTCTTAGGAATAGATGACAGAGGACATAGTTTTGCAGAAGCGGTCCATAACTATAAGACAAGGTAAACATGACCTTTCGAATATTGGGTTGAAAGGACAACTTCCATGAAAAGAAAAGTGGTACTCCAGGGAGAAGGTAGAGGAAAAAAATCCTCACCTCATTCAATAAATTGTTTGGGGACCAAAATCCTCCCTAAATGGGGATTTGTGATCAATATTGGATCATTATAATATTTTTCATCTATCTTTATGCTTTTAGAGTGGAAAAATTGGAGGAATCGTCTTGCAGGGCCATTTTAGTGGTAGGTCCCAGTTTGGAAAATTGGGGTTTGTAACCTTATAGATCTATTTTGAGGCATTAAATGGATTTTTTTGGGTTCTAGTGTCTAAAAATTATGCACATTTGCTCCAAATTGTTCTACACTCTGAGACCTTTCCAATGGTGCAAACCATGTGTCAATCGGAGTTCATATGCAAAATTTATGCCTCTTGCAAGTTGACCTATCATGTTGACCACCATGGTACGAGAGGATGCCACATGAACCCCAATTAATCATGCATATGGGGATAGCCACGTATGTAATTTCAATAATATTATAGAATCTTCAAAACCCTATCACAATTGAGGGTTGAGCAAGTCAAAAACATACCCCTATATGGCTATCAGACTATGCTAAATATTGGGCCTCTAGGAGAAAAAGGGGTTCCATTCTTCTGCATGGTATCTTGTCCCATAGATGAGAAAACATATAAGAGTGGTATTCAATGAGCATAACAAAGGAGGAGAGATTCTATAGAAGCCACATATACTAGAGGTCAAAGGAAACTCCATAGTGAGTGCCTCTTTATTTGTACTTGCATAATTTCTATACCAGAGAAAAGAGAGCAAAGAAACCTCACCTTCTAGTTGGGTTTTCTCCCATATTGGGTTTCCCAGGGGCCAGGTCATATCTTGTGTTTATTTTTGGATGGTGCTATTGTAATTAATTGTTATATATTTTCCACATTTTATCTATTTCATGCATAAGAATAAAAATCGGTAACTAAATATTCAAGAAAAATAAAGGAAAAATAACCTTAATAATACAAATTTTACTTATTTATCAAATCTATTTTGACGAATTGTTCCAGTGGAATATCCACAACAGTTTGTAGATCATGAAGGATACAAATATTGTTGCAAGAAAAGGAAAATTATATCATGATATGAGGTGAGACTCATAGAGTGGATGATTCATCTTTGTATTCAAGCATAGGGATGCAGAGAGAAGTAATTGTTAGACATGAGCTAGCAATTTTTGTCTAAAAGTACCAAAAGTGATTTCAAAGAAAACTCCCCTACAATAGTGGGCTTACTATAGTGTACTAATGACCACACAAGAAGAAAAATCCATCATGAGTACTAAGCGAAAATATAATAATTGAATTCCAAAGAAATAATTAACTAAAGATAAAGATTGACTCGTCGAGAGTCCAATGGTTGATATCGTTCCTAATTCTTAGATTCCCTTCATTATTTTCTAATGGTTCCTATGCAACCAACAAGAATCACAAACAAGTAGACCTATATAGAGATGTAGTTATACTAATAACTTCCTTTTAGTTCTATGAAAAATGATGGAAAAATCAAAGCAATTAGTATTCTATGAAACATATAGAAAATAATTGCATATTTAAACAATACCAAAACAATACACTTCGAAGGAATTAGTTTCTATATTACTGATGAAAAACAATTAAGTAGTTACAAATTTTACCTATCTGATGTGGCACTATCGTTTTGAAATAGATATTGGATTCCTCCACTCCAAATCCTACTATAATGATTGATTTTGACACTAAATTCACCACAGAAGCAAAGAGATATATGGGAGACTCTTGGTCAAATAGGTTGGTCATCAGAAGGAGGTTGGAAACAAGGGTTTCCATTAAAAAAATAGCAACAACATGGATATATATGGGATTTCAGACTCGACAGGGATAGCCAAATAGGTGTTTTCTCTTATGATCAATGTATCATTACCTTTATCCTTGAAGAAAATTATCCTTTTATGCAGTCTCTAGTTGGTTAGAGATGGTTGAGTACAGGTAAAAACAGTTAGGAAACTAACCAAACCCATAACTCAACATTTAATTTGGAATAATTATATTTTTTTATCATTTATTGGCATGTATGCAATTGTCCCTTATGTAGCCTGTGTGTATGCGAGTTGCATAATTGTGAGGGAATGTACATCCTCCAAAAGATAGTTTTTTAGAAGGACTCAAGGAGGTATGGGGAAATTGTTTCTATAAGGAGGATACGGATAAGGCTAGAAATAACATCAATGCTTCAGTGGAGGAAACTAAATCTATAACAAATGCCCCCTAATGTGTGAGGTCAAAAGATTAAATTTTGGTCTAAATACATTATATGTATTCAAAGAGAAGTTATCTAGGGTGAAGTTCACTAGAATCCAATTTAAAGACAACAACCAACACAAAAACAAGTCAGAAAATTCAATTTTGGAGGCGGGCATACCCATGCTCCGGTGTGATGATAAGCATGGTTACCAATCAAGAACATTGCAGATCCATGAAAAATGTATATATAAAGTAGTGATCATGGCACGAAAGAGATACATGGTGGATCCATGTCAAACAAATATCATAGCCATGAAAGAGATACATAGTGGATCTATGTCAAACAGATATCATAGCCACAAAAGAGGTACACAATGTATCTATGTCTTAGAATAATTGAAGGATATTTAGGGAAATATCTAGATAATTGATCCTTCACAAGTACCAATGTGAGGAGTGGTATTGTCCAATCACAACTCAGGAAACATCATAAAAGGGTTGAATTTACTACATTCCTAAGGTATTAAAAAAAACACCATGGTATGAGTCTGCACCACAAAAATAGAAGTATTGAAGTAAAACACAATGAGAGAATGTTTTATTACTGGTCATTGATGTATACCATTAATAAATGCAAGACAACCCACCAATAATGATACTGGGCATCAAGGTACCTAGTACAATCTAACAAGTGTGAATATATGATTTGATGTCGAAGACTTGGTAGAATATATCGATAAAAGGGATGTATTCCCACCATCAATAATGAGGGAAGCTTCCACTAATGAATGTAATCCTCAAGGTAATAATAATGACTCTAGATTCCTATTCTGGAGCAAGATGTGTTGGATTCGATAGGAAGAGATCTGTTGGAAGGAGGGAATTAATGCATCCCCCATCATCCAACATGAGGAGTAGTAGAAGGCCAAATATTTGGAATGTCTCATATGAAATACTGAAAGGACCACCACCAAGCACATTTCTTGCATGTACCAGACGTAAATAGGTCACAAAATAGACCCTCTGAATAACAACCAATAATCAAGACTTTTGAAAAAGGAGAGGAAACAACCAATGGGGATAAATGGAATCCAAGGTAGTGCACGAATCCAAATGTGAAAATAATTTTCTTGTCATCAAACACAAGGGAAACCACTCAGTCAGTGAACAATGATGGAATGTCATCTATTGAGCACAAGGTTACCTATCAATGATGTAAATAGGCCCAGGGTGTAACTCTAGGTCAAACTCTGAGAGTAATTTGTTGTATTCAATAAGAGGTTAACCCATCAATAGGAATTCAATGAGGACCCTCCATACTAGCATGAGTATAGGAAAAATATACTCTTGATTATGATATGTACTTGATACACGAGAAGGTCAACTTGAAAAGCCAATAATTCTACAGAATGGTCGACATAGGTTGAAACTTCCTCTAAACAAAAACATAACACATTATGTGACTCAGGAAGATTAGAATGAAAATGAACATTGACATAAGGATATGATGCATGAGGCAATGATAGACTCCCCATAGTGACTGGAAGAATAACCAGTCAGAAGAGTGACAACTCTGTGTAACTGGTTTTGTTTCCTAAAGCCATACTAACCCAAATTGTTGAGACTTGACTCAAAAATTTGTGCTTTCCTCAAAGGTGACTCGACTAGTGACAATAAGGATAAAGAAGACTCATTCCCGTGATTTTTTTTTATTTTTTATTTTTATCTTTTTCATATTGGAAATCTTGAAAAAAGAATAAAACAATGTTAAAATATAGGGAGGAAACGAGTGTCATGGGCAAGAAAAATGAACATACATATGTTGAATGCAAGGAAGCATGTGCAAGATATGGACACTCGAGGGAATGTTTCCTCCTAGGTTAAAAACTTGCAACGCTAGCAACTAATGATAATTCATAAATGGTTTAAGAAACAACAAGATGGATTTGGAATTAGGCTCAAAAGAACGAGTGGTAAAATGCAATGCAGAATTACAACTTAACATGAAAGTATGGGAGTGTCACATAGTGGAATACATTCATACACAGATAATAATATCACAACAGAAAGCACTTATATTTATAAAAATGCGACTCCAATTGTAACACACCCACTACGGCATAATAAATGTTTTGCCTTTTCTTGAGGGACAGAATTCCCGAAGTCCTACAGCGGCTTAGTGTAGGCTAGCTCTTCCCTTTTCCACCTCCATGTGATCATCGATTATGATCACTGGCCAAACAACTAGGCACCTTTTCACATTTTGCAACTCAGCGATATAAGTGAGTCAAGTCTTTCGACTTTACAAACCCCGAAATGCCAAAATGATGAACCCCGGAAGGGCTGGCGAGTGACAAGCTCCCCGCTTGGGTCTTGTCCACATGACCCTGTTCCATGACCATGTGATAAATCGACAAAGCACTTACTCGCTTTTCGCGATTCGAGGAATCGCGATGCGATGTCTCTTCCTCTCCCTTTCGAATCCCTAAAACTCCGTAATCTCCAAAGTTCCCCTCCAAATGGAGATCAATGGCTATAAGCCTCCCCTGATCTGACGATCTTGGCCGTATCGGGATTTCAGAAATCGAGAGTTCGAAATGCAAGAGAGTCAAGTCTTTCAACTCTTCAAACCCCGAAACCCGATACTCAAGTTCTTATATGATATCCAATGACTCTCAATGTCTTGGATCCAATGGTTCTGATATTTTTGGAGTTTCGTGAACCAGGAGTTCACGATGCAATGACTCCAAAACTCTTGTCACTCCAATCCCCAAATCCCGATATGGGGATTCATGTAGGAGATCAACGATCCTCAAGAATTTGGATCCAACGGTCCACGGGATTTTGGAGCTTTCCTCGAACTCTGACTGCTCACCACGCATCTCCTTCGATGGACGATCTAGATCCTTTCGGGACTCCTCATTTCTTCCATAGAGCGCATCGGGGTTTTGGGTACCGGGATTTTGCGACTTGTGAAGACAAGGGTTCTTTCCCTTTGGTTTCCCCGGTGCCGAAACGCCAAAATGTCAACTGGTAGCCACGTGTTCCTCCAATGGACGGCTGCAACCTTTACCCCCGATCAACCATTATGATCTTTTCAGGATGATCAATGGTCATGATCAAATCCCATCTTTCTCAAACTTATTCACACTTAAACTGATTCAGGGTTTCGTTTACCGAGATTTCCCGGCTTGTGAGGACAAGGGTTCTTGCCCTTTGCTCTCTTGGGTGCCGAAACGTCGGCCGATAGCCATGTGTCCTCTACAAATGAATGGTCTAGGTAACTTCCATGGATCTTGGGATATATGGTCCTGATTCCTCTGCTACTCACGAAGATAAAAGAAAGAGGTTGAGGCATTTAACGCCCTCGTTTCTTCCTCCAATCTAACGGTTGTGACTGACCGTGGATCTTTCGACAGAATCTCATTCGTTATGCGATGCTTATCCAGACTTTAAACTATTTTGGGGTTTCGGTTGTCAGGATTTCGCGACTCGCGATGACCAGGGTTCTTGCCCTTTGATTCCCCAAGTGTCGAAATGATGAAATGCCTACCGACCGCCATGTGCCCTTATAAAAGGATAGTCTAGATACTCCCACGAACCTTGGGGATATAAGGTCCCGATTTATTCACTACTTACAAAGATAAAAAGGAAAGGGGTTGAGGAATTAATGCCCTTGTTTCTTCCTCCAATCTAACGGTCGTGATTAACCTCAGATCTTCCGACAGGAACTCCTCCGTCAATCGATACTTAACCACATGTTTCCATTTTGGGATTTCATAAATCAGGGTTTCAGGACACGCGAGTACAAGAAAACTTGCACCTAGATACTCCGAGTGCAGAAAATCCGAAAGCTCTTAATTTTCCCCCACACTAATAATTCATGATTTCGCAAGTCAGGGTTTCGGGACTTGCGAGTGCAAGGGGACTCGCCCTTGGGTACTCTAGGTACTGAAATGCCGAAATGTTGGGATCTACGAGGACCATTCTTCCTCTCACATGATGGCTAAGACTTGTGCCACCAAATCCTCTTTCAAGTTCTTGGCAAGCTTTCCAGAGAGGGTATCTCTGTGGAGAGATCTATTCTGGGTATTCCTGGAGACGAATAAGGGCATAGATTTCCCGAAAGAAGACTTGAAGTCTGAACTATTTCAATATACATATATATAAATCTATCTATAAACATAATCCATACGTGGTCCTTCCAATAAAAACATGCAACCACCATTTCTTATCAAAACACCACACAAACAGTCTTATACTCAAACCATTCATAAATTGCATAGACTATGAGCATACATGTCAGCATATAAATTTCAAGATACAAGATATAACACTTATCAGAAAAACACCAAAGGTGATGCAACTGCTGAGAGGGGTGCTCGTTTCCACCCAATTGTAGGCTCAACAACTCCAAATGGATTTACCACTAGCCACCCCCGAGATGAGACCACGATGCTGTGAGACTGAGTCTCTATTCGCCAGTGACCAAGAATGAAGGTTACTCTCCTTATTCTCCACTATCACTCACTCTGTATTTTCCAGAGTTCTTTTCCTCTCTTTTTTTCCTTCCCTCGCATATACCCTTCTGATCGCACACTCTTCCTGCCTTTTATCTTTTCGACGAGCTTACATGTGGCACGATCTTCCTCACGGTGGTTAGGTCTGAGGACTCTATGGATGGGTGGTTCATCCCCCATCCCTCATTACTCATGAGGATCCATTTACCTACCAACCTGGCGAGTCATTTAATTTGGGGCCAGCGAGCCACTCTTGGTTCTTCAGGCCAGTGAAGTCCAAATACGGTATTGGTTTTGGTGTAAGTTAACACCACCATTCCAAGTGCCTTCCACCACCTTTATTCAGCCATCGTGGTCTTTTTTTCAGCACACCCCCCCCTCTCAGCAGTCCTGCAATATATATATATATTCATAATATTATTTACATTCATCGACCTTTTTCACAAGGTCCATTCACATCACACATTCACATTTCTAAGTTTGCCACAATACTTGGCCAGTATAGTTATTTTTAAATACTAGGGGAAACAGGGTGGTACAATTCCCTCCCCCTTAAAGGAACACCGTCCTCTATGTTCTATCTATCAACTTGACATTCATGTACAGGTGTAAACAAAATTGGATATGACCATTTCATGGCATCCTCCATTTCCCATGTAGCCTCATCTGGGCCAAAATGTTTCCACTGCACCTTGACCTATGCAATGGTTCGGTTCCAGAGTGGGGTTTCCTTTCTGTCCAATATGCATTGAGGTTCTGGTAGAAATTCTCCCTCTGGTTCCACCTGGATCATAGACCAATCAATTATATGATTAGCATCATGTACATATTTCTTCAATAATGAAACATGGAAAACATTATGTGCTTTTACTGTGGGAGGAAGT
>JZKD02S0284884.1:504763-540658 GCA_000966675.3 Picea glauca | reverse complement strand
TTTCTTCAATAATGAAACATGGAAAACATTATGTGCTTTTACTGTGGGAGGAAGTGCTAGCCTATAGGCTACAGGTCCCACTCTATATAGAACCTCAAAGGGTCCACAATACCGACGTGCCAACTTGGCAGAGACGCCCATTTTCAGAGAACTCTTCCTAGGCCTAACTCTGAGATATACATGATCTTTCGCTTTGAACTCTCTTGGAGTTCTCTTTTGGTCGGCATAAATTTTCTGTCAATTCTGAGAGACCTTCAGGTTTTGTTCTATCTAAGTCACTTGTTGTTCCATTTCTTTCAACATGTCATGTCCAAAATAAATCCTGTTTATGGGATTACTCCAGCTGACTGGAGTGTTACATGACCTACCATAAAGGACTTCGAAGGGACTCATCTTTAAGGATTCTTGGTAGCCGTTGTTGTAGGTGAATTCCACCAGTGGCAAGTAGTCTTCCCACTTCTTGGGTTGATGCATTACATGCATTCTTAACATGTCTTCAAGTATTTGGTTCACTCTTTCTGTCTATCCGTCTATTTGAGGGTGATAGGCAGTGCTAAACAACAACTTGGTCTCTAAACCAGCCATCAGTGATTTCCAAAAGTTGGAAGTGAACTTTGTGTCTCTGTTAGACACAATCTCTTTTGGCATGCCATTTAGTCTCAATATCTCCTTCATGAATACCTGGGCAATATCGATTGCTTTGCAAGTTGATTTGACAGGGATGAAATGAGAAGACTTGCTCAATTTATCCACCACTACCATAATGACATCATTCTGTTTGGTTGATGTTGGTAATCCAGTGATGAAATCCATGGAGATGGTTTCCCATTTCCATTCTGGGATTGGTAAAGGTTGCAATAACCCTGCTGGGTGTCGGTGTTCTACTTTAACCTGTTGGCACTCTATGCATTTGGCCAAGTAGTCGGCTATGTATTTCTTCATTCCAGGCCAATAGAATTGTTTCTTGGTGGCCGTGATCATCCTCTGGTATCCTGGATGACCATAATAGGGTCTTTTATGTAGTTCATCCAGTATGAACCTCTTCAAGTCGTCACAATATGGAATATAAAATATGCTTCTGTAAGTGAGCATACCTCCTTCGGTCATCTGGTAGCCTTCATATTTTACTTTGGTGGGTTCTTGTTGTAGGTACATGGTCATGGTCTGGACGAAGGGATCTGTTTCTTGTGCATTTCTAAATATTTCTTTGACATCCGTCTCACAGGTGCTCACTGCTGCCAGGTGAATTGTTTTCATACTTCTGCTAAGGGCATCGGCCACCCTATTTTCCTTTCCTTTAATGTGTTTGATCTCGAAATCAAACTCTCTAAGGAGGGCCATCCACCTAGCTTGTCTAACATTGAGATTTGGTTGATCAAACAGATATCCCAATCCATAGTGATCTATCATAAGTACAAATTTTCTTCCTAGGAGGTAATGCCTCCACATTTTCAAGGCATACACTATGGAAACCAACTCTAGATCATGGGTCACATAGTTGACTTCGTGCTCATTCAATTTTCGGGATTCATAGAAGATCACACTTCCTCCCTGCATAAGGACTCCTCCGAGCCCTTCCTTACAGGCATCTGTGCACATGAGGAAGTCGGCTTCAGGATTGGCGATCTTGAACATGGGTGCATGGGTCAGTAGATGTTTCAGGGTTTGAAATCTTTCTTCACATTTCTGTGTCCACAGGAATTTTGTCCCCTTCTTTTGGAGGGCAGTGATTGGACAACCAATCTTGGAGAATCCTTTTATAAATCTCCTATAGTATACTGCTAATCCCATAAAGGATTTGATATCCGAAACATCCTTTGGGGTAGGCCATTCCATGATAGACCTGATTTTGTCAGGGTCTACTACTACTCCTTCTTCGGATAGAACATGGCCTAAGTAATGTATTTTCTTCTAGAAGAATTCACATTTGTTGAATTTGGCATAGAGTTGTTGTTCTCTTAGCGCTTGCAACACAAGTCCAAGATTCTCTTCATGCTCTTTTCTGTTCTTGGAGTAAATTAATATATCGTCAATAAAAACAAGCACAAATTTGTCTAGGAATTTGCTGAGTACATTCTTCATCAAGCACATAAAAGTGGTAGGGGAATTGGTCAACCCAAATGGCACTACCATCAACTCATAGTGACCATACCTCGTCCGGAAGGAAGTTTTATGGATGTCTTCACCCTTGATTTGGGCTTGATGGTATCCTGACCTCAAATCAATCTTTGAGAAAATAGACACACCCCGCAATTGATCGAACAAGTCATCGATCCTGGGCAAGGAGTACTTGTTCTTTATAGTTACCTTATTGAGTTTCCTATAATATATACACAGTCTAAGGGTACCGTCCTTCTTTTCCACGAACAGGACTGGTGCTCCCCATGGAGACACGTTGGGTCAAATATAGCCTTTATCCACCATTTATTTTAATTGCAACTTGAGTTCAACTAACTCAAGTGTGCTCATCTGGTAGGGTGTCCTAGACACCGACACCGCTCCCGGTGCAAGTTCTATCGAGAAGTCTATGTCCCTTCTCATAGGTAGACCCGGTACCTCTTTCGGAAATACATCTCCGTATTCTCTCAGGATAGGGTGATCGTCAGGGCTTGGTTTGTCACCTTCGATTGTTTTCAACACCTGTATTGCATATAGGGAACATCCCTTTCAGAAATACTTTCTCATTTGCAGAGCTGATATTTGTCTTACTGAGACAGGTTTTCGGATCCCTTGAAGGGTTATCTTTTTCCCTTCTTTACTTACACATTCTAAGGTTTTATGGTAACAGTCCAATCTGGCTTTATGGGTTGCTAGCCAGTCCATACCAATCAACAGATCATACGATCCCAGGGGTAATAAGTTAAGGGTTTCTTGGGTGGGGAATCTACCCAACATCAATTGGCAGGCTAGTATAACCTCTGCCACCCTTCTTTTGGTGCCAGTGGCTAACTGTACCAACCATGGCTTGGTATGTTTTTGTGGTTGTAGTTTACACTTATCAACAACTTTAGGGGCTATATAACTCAAATTTGAACCAGGGTCAATCAAAACAGACACTAGATGGTTGGAAATCATACCTTCTATTTCCACCACTGAAGCTTGATGGTCAGCTTGGTTATTATCCAAGGCTGTATAAATTTGCGGCACACTCCTAGCCACATCATTGATGGTAGTAGCTTCCTGGATGTTATAAATCCTCCGATTATTCTGTTGTTAGTGTGGACAGTCTCTCAATAGATGTTCTTCCCCGCAACCCCAACATTTCAAAAGTTCTCTCTTTGGGTTATCAGTCTTCATTGATATGGGTCCAAAAGTTTTATTTCCGCTCAAGGAGGGAAAATTCTGTTGGTGCATACTCCGGGCTGGGAAGCTCATTCTTGGGTTCTTCTTATATTTCTTAAATCCTGGGATTTTAATCCCCTTTTTCTGAAATCTTGAACTATTCTTCTATTTTCATCCTTCGCGAGGTTCTACTCGATGCCCAAACTGTTCATGACAATAGGTTGCCTTTCGAATAGTGCCTTCTAGAGTCTTTGGCTCATCAAATTCAATTCTATTCTGATAGTCCTTAGGTAGTCCACTGATGAAGCATTGCACCTTTTCCTTTTTTGCCTTGATATAGGGTACATACCTCAACAAATCGAGGAATTTGTTGACATATTCTTCTATAGTGAGTTGTCCTAGTTTGAGTTCATAAAACTCTTTAGTCTTTTCGTCGAAATATTTTCCTGATAGATACTTCTTCCGGAAGTATTTCTCAAACCGTTCCCAAGACAGGTCCTCTTCGCGAACCCCTTTCACATTCTTAAGGTCTTCCCACCAAATGGAATCCTTTCCATTCAAGTTGAAGGTGGCCACTCGGGCCTTCATATTTTCTGAAAATTCATGGACTCTGAAATACTTCTTTAGTCCAAGCAGCCAGGCCTCTACTTCCTCTCCCTTCTTTATTTCACAGTCGAAGGAGGGTGGTTTGGCTTTTCTGAATTCTTCAAATTTATGACCTTTGGAAGACTTTTTCTTCTTATGTTTCCTTCGGGAATAGGAACTGGTTCTGCTGCTAGAAGCGCCCTCCAAATAACCCGCTTCCTTCTCAGAGGAATCGTCCATCGCTTGTCCTTTACCTCTGGGGTGGATCTTTTTCGAGGTTCTCCTCTCAGTGTGGCCACTAATATGAACCTATTTCTGATTTTTAGGTTCATGCTACATTTGTCTTTGTAGATCGGATAAAATCTACAGTAAAACTGCGTTAATTTTTGTTTTCTTTTCTTGTTCTTTCATCATCCTTTCATTATCAGCCCTGCAGCGTTGTAATTCGACCATGAGACTCCTCATAGTCTCGGCTACATTTGGAGGGTCCCTACTTCCCTCCTTTCATCAAACTCTTCGTATCTATTATGGGAGCCCTCTCCCACTTCATGGTGAGTCACCATACCATGCATTGATAATTTCCCGCGGTTGATCTTCCGCTTGTGTGCAAAAGGAAAAACACTGGTTGTTAGTCAATATTTGTATTTATTTATAATCAATACATAATTCATATTTTCACATGTACACACACAAAATAGGGGTTTTTCATTCTTAACTTCATCTTTTGATTAGGAAGGTTAAGACAGGGGGTCACTCCTTTTAGGAGTGTTTCGAACAGAGCTTTCGCACAACTCGTTCATGAGCCCAAGTAGGCCAAGTGTTGTAACCATGCTCTAATACCAATTTGTAACACACCCACTATGGCATAATAAATTTTTCACCTTTTCTCGAGGGATAGAATCCCCGAAGTCCTACGGGCTTAGCGCAGGATAGTTCCTCCCTTTTCCACCTCCATGTGATCATCGGTTATGACCACTGGCCAAACAACTAGGGTCCTTTTCACATTTCACGACTCAGGGATATAAGCAAGTCGAGTCTTTCGACTCTGCAAACCCAGAAATGCTGAAATGTCAAACCCCAAAAGGGTTGGCGAGTGACAATCTCCCCGCTTGGGTCTTGTCCACGTGACCCTGTTCTGTGACCACGCACTAAATCGACAAAGCACTTACCGACTTTTCACGATTTGGGGAATCGCGATGTGATGTCTCTTCCTCTCCCTTTCGAATCCCCGAAACTCTGTAATCTTCGAAGTTCCCCTCCAAAGGGAGATCAATGGCTATAAGCCTCCCCTGATCTAACAGTCCTGGTCGTATCAAGATTTCAGAAATCAGGAGTTCGAAATGCAAGAGAGTCAAGTCTTTCGACTCTTCAAACCCTGAAACCCAATACTCGAGTTCTTGTATGAGATCCAACGACTCTCGATGTCTTGGATCCAATGGTTTGGATATTTTCGGAGTTTCATGAACCAGGAGTTCACGATGCAACGACTCCAAAACTCTTGTCACTCCAATCCCCAAATCCTGATATGGGGATTTGTGTAGGAGATCAACGATCCTCGAGGATTTGGATCCAACAATCCACGGGATTTTGGAGCTTTCCCAAAACTCTAACCGCTCACCATGCATCTCCTCCAATAGATGCTCTAGATCCTTTCGGGACTCCTCCTTTCTACCACAGAGCACATCGGGGTTTCGAGTACTGGGATTTCATGACTTGGGAAGACAAGGGTTCTTTCCCTTTGGTTTCCCGGGTACCAAAACACCAAAATGTCGACCGGAAGCCATGTGTTCCTCTGATGGATGGCTGTGACCTTTACCCCCGATCAACTGTTATGATATTTTCAGGATGATCAATGGTCACAATAAAATCTCATCTTTTTCAAACTTATTCACACTTAAACCGATTCGGGGTTTCATTTACCGGGATTTTGTGGCTTGCGAAGACAAGGGTTCTTTCCCTTTTCTCTCCCAGGTGCCGAAACGCTGACTAGAAGCCACGTGTCCTCTACAAATGGACGGTCAAGGTAACTTCCATGGATCTTGGGATCTACGGTCCCGATTCCTCCGCTACTCACGAAGATAAAAGAAAGAGGTTGAGGCATTTAACGCCCTCGTTTCTTCCCCCAATCTAATGGTCATGACTAACCGCAGATCTTCTGATAGAATCTCGTTCGTTGCACGATGCTTATCCACACTTTAAACTATTTTGGGGTTTTGGTTGTCTGGATTTCATGACTCGCGATGACCAGGGTTCTTGCCCTTTGATTCCCTAAGTTTTGAAACGCCGAAATGATTACCGATCGCCACGTGCCCTTATAAAAGGACGGTCCAAATAATCCCATGGACCTTGGGGATCTACGGTCCCGATTTCTTCGCTACTTATGAAGATAAAAAGGAAAGGGGTTGAGGCATTAACTCCCTCATTTCTTCCTCCAATCTAATGGTCGTGACTGACCTCAGATCTTCCGACAGGATCTCATCCGTCGATCGATACTTAACCACATGATGCCATTTCGGGATTTCGTAAATCGGGGTTTCGGGACTCACGAGTATAAGAAAACTTGCACCTAGATGCTTCGGGTGCCGAACCTCCGAAAAACTCTTAATTTACCCCCACACTAATAATTTGGGATTTCGCAAGTCAGGGTTTCAGGACTTGCGAGTGTAAGGGGAATCACCCTTGGGTACTCCGGGTACTGAAATGACGAAATGTTGGGATCTATGAGGACCATTCTTCCTCACACAGGAAGGCTAAGACTTGTGCCACCAAATCCTCTTTCAGGTTCTTGGTAAGCTTTCCATAGAGGGTATCTCTGTGGAGAGATCTATTCTGGGTATTCCTAGAGACAAATAAGGGCATAGATTTCCCGAAAGAAGACTTGAAGTCTGAATTAGTTCAATATACATATATATAAATCTATCTATAAACATAATCCATACGTGGTCCTTCCAATAAAATCATGCAACCACCATTTCTGATCAAAACACCACATAGACAGTCTTATACTCAAACCATTCATAAATTGCACAGACTATGAGCATACATGTTAGCATATAAATTTCAAGATACAAGATATAACACTTATAAGAAAAACACCAGAGGTGATGCAACTGCTGAGAGGGGTGCTCGTTTCCACCCAACCGTAGGCTTAGTGACTCCAAATGGATTTACCACTAGCCACTCGTGAGCTGAGACCATGATGCTGCGAGATTGAGTCTCTATTCGCTAGTGACTGAGAACAAAGGTTACTCTCCTTCTTCTTTGCTATCACTCACTCTGTATTTTCCAGAGTTCTTTTCCTCTCTTGTTTTCCTTCCCTCGTGTCTACCCTTCTGAAAGCACACTCTTCCTGCCTTTTCTCTTTTCGATGAGGTTGTGTGTGGCATGATCTTCCTCATGGTGGTCAAGTCTGAGGACTCTATGGATGTTACACCAATTCGCTGCAGACCAAGGACACTCCACCCAACCATAGACACCAGTGCTCCAAATCTCAACAACAGTGTCACCCCTGAGCCAGGGCTATGAATCCACAAGGATGGTTCCAGAGTGTACTTGGGTTCCCAAACCAGTCAGCTCTCAAGCTCTCATAGGTTTCCCAGCACCCACAACAATCAAGTACCCAACTCTCTTCTATCCAGCTTGTACCACCCAAGAGAATGGACCTCCACCTTTCTCTTCCACGCAGTCCCTTAGGGAGTCCTTCTCCTTTTTCCAGGGACTCCATCACAACTGGTCCAGAATCTCAATGCTGGAACTCTCAGGACTCACAGTTGTGATCAAACCACGACACATGCCAATGCATCTCATACATGTAGGCCCCAAGTCATGACTGGATTGTACCAGCAGCCATTACAACCAACTATCCCATGGCTAATCTGTAGCAGTTCAGTTCACTTTCCTAGGCCAAGAAGTGGATGAGGATGGATCAATGAATGGGTGAGTGAGTGCATGAAAGTGCGTGAGGGAAAATGAATGAACATACAGGAAAATAAACGAGCAAGCCATCCGTCCAACCCCCCCATCAGACCAAAGGCAGGTTTAAGTAACTTCGTGGGGAATCAAGAACCTCCTAGACTTCCCCAATAAGCTCACGTAATCGATCCCCTCCCTTAGGCAAAAAGGGTAGTTAAAAAAGGAATAAAAACTTATCCCCTCAAGCTCCCTCTCTTGTGCAATCATAGCCTCCTATAAATCTAGTCCTTGTCCATCTAGCAGCCAGCCATGCATTTATTATTAATAATGATAAAAAAACATTACATGTCTTGGGAACACCGACCTTTTAATAATTGTTTGGGCACCTTGGCCTCTCAGCATTGTAAGAATACATTATTTAAAATGGGTGTTCAAAACCTGAGGTGTTACATACAACCTGAGGGATCATCAATAGTGAAGGGGGTACATTGCTTTAGTTGTGTAGGTTGTGAGGAAGAGAGAGCTGGTGGATTGGAATTTTTGTAAGAGTAGAACCTAGTTTTGGGGTTGTTGTGTGTGGAGAGTGGACAACCAGAGGGTCGTATCTCCTTGTGGACTCATATCCCCAACTTGGGGGTGGCCTATTGTCGATATTTGGAGAAATAGAGCCTATGGATGGGAGGTTCATCCTTCGTATGAATCTAAATGAATTACAATCATAAATAGATAAGTGTTTACGTTATGTTATTTAATATTATTCCATTGTTTAAATGATATATGAATGTTGTGTTATGTTTTTCTAGGTTTACATGCATTCATGAATTTATAAATGTTGTAGATGCATGGGTAAATCTGTTGGATTACTGAGAGGGGGGGTGAATCAGTAATAGCACAATTATAGTCCTTTTTAACCAAATAATCCAAGTGTTATGTCAATGTATAATTATTATGAAATAAAGAGCAATAAGAAATGAACAATCACACACATACACAGTAGACCAGTATTTTACGTGGAAACCCAAAGCAGAAGAAAACCACGAAATGATTTTTCTTTTGTCTTGAAGAATTACATTCATTGGAAGCACCAAATTCATTTGATTTCAAGCTGCAACTGGAAGGAGGCTCCAACCCCCTAGTTTCTTAGGCTACAACTTGAGGGAATTTTTAACTCCCCAATTCTCTGGCTACAACAAGAAGGAGGTTGCAACCCCCTATGTTCTTCGTCTACAACCAAAAGGTGGCTACAACCACCTACCCTTTCCCCGTCCAACAACCCTGAAGTATAAGTAGAATGATGGAACCATTGACAACCTGTCACTGTAAGATATATTGTTGTACAATTGTATCAACCTATACCACTGACCTGTATCCAATCTATACAGCTTCCCTCTAATCAATCTGTACCTGAACTAAACATATATCTACAAAAATACAACAGGTATGTGACCTGTAGAGCTACATCCCGGGTATGTACACTCCCTATCTGTTATGCAACCCATGTATGTACATTCCCTAACTGTTATGCAACCTGTGTATGACTTCTAAAAAGTAGGTTTTCCTTTTTCTTGAAAACTTCTAACCCTCTGTTACTTCTTTCACACAGATCTGTAACCTATCATTATATCTAGACTGTAACTGTATTGTATGAATGCATCCTCATACATAACCTTTACTAAAGGAAAATATGTCTCTCTCTAGTCATGTGTCATATAGGTGTGTGTAATCATGAACAAGTATACTATCCCTCACATGATCTTAGTCATCAAACCCTTTCTAATATTCAACCTCTCAATACATAAACTACTACACAAATACAAGCTCTCAACCATGTACCATAAAAACCCTTAGCCATATGCCAAGAAATACAATATGTTCCTCACAAGAAGTATCAATGATGAACATACCAGCATTGTATTTCTATAGATCTGAATTATACAGAAAATCTCATGTAGCCACTAGTCTCTCTAGGGAGAATCCTCAAATCTCCATTTCCATTCCTCACGCATACATCAAAATCCAACTATTCATAGAAATAATACATATTGTTTGAACCAATGGATGGATCTGATATATCTGAGCACTTTAGACCTTCCTGGGAGGTTGATCTCAGAATCTAGAGCCTCTGCATCTTCATCTTATCAAGTTTCCATGGCTTTATCAACATGTACTCGCCCTATAAACATCCATCCCACATACGTATGCACCCTATACACATACAACCAGAGTACATGTACTGACCCTTTACACAGCCAACCCGCATATGTACTCAACCTATTCACAGACAACCCGCGTACATGTACTCACCCTATACACAGACAACCCAGGTACGCCTCAGAAAATAGGGTTTTTTGTATTCGTTGTAATTCTGATAATTTCATTGTCAACCCTTCGTGCTACCTCAGACATTCGCCACTTCAGATGTATCCACAAGTATTTACAATAAGGTTTACACAAGAAAATAGATATACAATATGTACAAGTCTGTCCTTAATGAGTGAGATTTGCCTCTTATTTATATCTTCATGTAGCCTTACACTTTCCTTATTTTAGGGCTTCTCCATTTAAAATAATTTATTTTGCAAGAGACTTTGACTCTTCGGGGCTTCTCTAAGACTCATGAGGGTTCTCCAATTTCATATGGTCATAACTCTCTAACCGTGAGGATTTATGTGACATTCCACATACCACCGAAAATGGCATGAAAAGCACTATTCATATAGGATAGTTTCACTGACAAATTCATTGTCATTCATCTCATTATTCCACAATTAAGAATGGGTTCTCTAACCATACTTCTAGGATAACTCAATCTGTAAAGCGTCTTCCTGTGAAGTCTTTCACCATAAGGGTACCACTTTTGAGTTCATCCATATGTACTTATTATCAACCATGAAAAGTAAATAATGAGTCATATTTACATCAAACAAACTTGGGTCCATTACCCAAACCTTTGTGCTACTGGGATTTCTTCAAAGGTTGACATCAATGACAACCAACCTTAATCAATAATCTCCCCCTTTGGCATTGATGGAAACACTATGATGCAATATTGAAATCATATCACTCATGCTCCCCCTGGAACCATTCCTCTGTCCTCTGCATCTGATAAATCTTCTCCCCCTGGAACCATGCCTATGTCCTCTGCATCTGATAAATCTCTCCCCCTTTGTCATCAATGGAAATGGTATCTTTCAATATAGGGTTTCTCCCCATAACTGAACTTTACTCTTATGGTGCTTCCTCGTGTACATATAAGAAATACAAGATAAGCATTAAAAAAGAATTCATTTTGGAGTAGAAATAACTCCAAGTCTCTGGTGAAGATATTCAAAGGCTTCTCATGGAAGTGGTTTTGTAAAGATGTCTGCCAGTTGTTCTTTTGTGCCCACATACTCAACTCTGATGTTCTTTTCTGCAACCAGATCCCGTAGAAAGTGATACTTGATTGGAATGTTCTTCATCTTGGAGTGCATCACCGGGTTCTTCGAGATAATGATGGCATTTGTATTATCACAATATATTGGAATGGGCTCATCATACTCAACCTGTATATATGTTAGATTTTGTTTCATCCAAAGAAACTGTGTACACCATGATGTTGCTGCAATATACTCTGCCTCGGTTGTAGATAAATATAGGGATGATTGTTTCTTTCTTATCCATGATACTAAACACTCACCTAAGTAGAATGTTGCTCCATTGGTGCTTCATCAGTCATCAATACAACCTTCCTAATCTGCATCTGTGTAAGCAATAAGTGATAGATCCTTTCCTTTTGAATACCATAATCCAAAATCTTATGTTTCTTTGAGATATCTAAAAATCCTCTTCACTTCTAATACATGTGATTCCTTTGGTGCTGCTTGAAATCATGCCACCTGTCCAACTGCCTGCATTACATCTGGATTGGATGTTGTCACATATATTAGGTTGCCAATAATTGACCTGTATTGCCTTTGATCTATAGAATTCAAATCATCATCTTTGCTCAACTTGCAATTGGTTTGCATGGGAGTGATAACTGGTTTGCAATCTTCCATTCCGAACCTCTTTAGCATTTCTTCGATATACTTTGTTTGAGAAATAAAAACTCCTTGGTTACTTTGATGTATTTTAAGTCCCAGAGAGAAGGATAGTTCTCCAAGTAATGACATTTCAAATTCATTTTGCATATCTTTTGAAAATGTTTGGCTTAACCTATCATCATCACTACCAAAAATAATATCATCAACATAAAATTAAACTAATCAAATATTACCTTGACTTACCTTGATGTACAGGTTGTTGTTTGCACTTCCTTTTCTGAACCCTTTCTATTGCAGATACTTATCCAGTCTAGAGTACCATGCTCTAGGATCCTGTTTTAGACCATACAAGGCCTTCTTTAATTTACACACATAATATGTGTTCTCTGACAACTGAAATCCTTCTGGTTCTTCAACGTAGACTTCTTCTTCAAGTTCCCCATTCAGAAAAGTTGATTTTACGTCCATCTGATATACTTTAACATTTTTGGAGCATTCATAAGATAAAAGAAAACATATTTCTTCCATTTTGGCAACTGGGGAAAATGTCTCTTCAAAGTCGATTCCTTCAATATGTGCATATCCTTTACATACCAATCTAGCTTTGTTCCTTGTAACTTCTCCATCTTCATTTAATTTACTCCTGAAAATCCATTTTCTGTCGATCACATTCTTATTCTTTGGTCTTGGAACCAATCCCCAAGTGTCATTTTTCTCTATTTGATCCAATTCTTCATCCATGGCGTTATTCAAAAATCCATCCTTGTTGGATTCTTCAAAATAGTTTGGTTCAATTGTAGATAAGAGTGCTAGGTGTGTTTGTTCTAGTGAATGGATTTTTCTTCTAGTCTCAACTCTTGCATATTTGTTTCGGATAATCTTATCTGAAGGATGATTCTTCTATACTCATTTGCTGGGTGTCTTTGGAGACACTTGTCGAACTAGCTCTTCTACTTATGTCAGATTCTCTTCATCTTCCTCTTCTACTTCTTTTTCATCTTCTGCTTCTTCTTCTAAGAGTTGTTTCATTGATTCATTTTCTTCTTCCGTTGATTCCAGTCTTCCTGTTTCATCAATTGTCACGTTGATTCTTTCCACAACTTTGTTCAATATTAGATTGTAACACTTGTATGATTTCCTTGTACTTGAGTAACCAACAAGTACTCCTTTGTCCACACAAGAGTCAAAATTTCCCATTCTTCCATCTTCTCTTTTGATATAGCATTTTCTTCCAAAAACTCTGAAGTGCTTTACATTTGTTGGTCTTCCTTTCCATAGCTTGTACGGAGATTTTTCGGTGTTGTTTCTAAGAATTACTTTGTTTTGAATGTGAACTGTTGTATGCACTGTCTGTGTCCAAAAAATATCTGTCAATTTTTAATCCATTAGCATTGTTTGAGCCATTTCCTGTAATGTCATATTCTTTCTTTCAACAACTCCATTATGTTGAGGTTTCTTAGCAACAAAGAATTGCCTTTTTATTCCATGATTGTTGTAGCAGTCCATAAATTCCTTTGAGGTAAAATATCCTCCATTATCAGATCTCAAGCATTTGATTTTTTAATCCATTTCATTTTCAACCATTTCCTTGTAGATCTTGAAGTTTTCAAAAGCTTATGACTTATTCTTGAAAAAGAAAAATGCATTCATTCTTCTATAATCATCAACTAATAACATAAATTATTTCTCACCTTTTAATCCCTTTGTTGTAGTTGGTCCAACTATTTTAGTATGCACAATTTCCAGTGATCTTGTTGTTGAATATTCATTTGATTTGAACCTGGTCTTTCTTTTCTTTCCTTGTTGACAATGCTTGCATAAAGTATTGGTTGGTTTCATGATCTAGGGCATTTCTCTAAATGCTTCTCTTTTGATGACTTTGAAAAGGTTATCAAAATGCATGTGACTCATTCTTCTGTTCCATAAACAACTTTCATCTTCCTTTCCTAGACAACACTTTTCATTTCCAATTTCACTTAACACATATATGTTGCTTGAATTTCTTGCAGCTGTAGCAATCAATTTCCCTGAACCTTCTTTTCTTATCTCACACTTTTTTGAATCGAAAGTAACTTTATGACCTTGGTCACACATTTGACTCACACTTAGAATATTATGTTTCCTATATTCTACTAATAGAACATTTTCTACCTTTTCATTCTTGTTCCCAATTTGGACTATGCCTTTTCCAATGATTTTGGTTGAACCATCATTTCCAAAGGAGACTGATCCATCTCTTTCCTTTCATAATGTAAGAAGCTTGTCTCTATCACCTGTCATATGTTTTGAACACCCACTGTCAACATACCAACCACGTTTCTTTTTCTTAGCTTGTAGAGAAATTGTGCATTCTTCATTGCTATACTGATCTTGATTTCTTATCCATGTCCTTTTCTGAGGTTCCTGTCTGTGACTATTGTTATTTTGTTGAGGTTCTTTAGGAGGGACTATCATTATACACTCTTTGGCCATTTTTCCAAAATTGTTACATTTGTAACATTCCACTTCAGTGCTCAAAGATTCAAACTTATTGCAACTTCTTCTCTGTGCTTCACTAGGCCTTCTTGAATAACCCATTTGTGTATGACTCTCAAAGTTGTTATTGTTCTTGTTGTTAGCTCTACAATTTACAACTTTATGTCCAAAATTATTACATGCATAACATAAACCAAAAAATATAGTTTGATACCTAGGAGTTGAGGATCATCTGAAAGGAGGTGCTCTTATGAATTATTCTTATTCTTGAGGCCTATCTGTTGTTTTTTTATTATGAAATCTGAATCTTCTCGGTGGAGGAGTGTCCCTATAATCTTCCTTATATATCCTTCTATCCCCTTTGACTGTTTTTGCATAACTTTTTGGATATGTTTCTTGCTCTGTTGCTTTGGAGCTTGATCCCTTTTTTGTCTGATTGTATCCAAGTCCTGTCTTGTCAAAATGAGATTTTTGACTGCTGATAATATCATCCAAAAATTTTGAGATATTCTGCATATTTTTCTTTTGAATATTCTTTCTTAATGTGACAATTTATTCTTCCAAGTTTCCAATGATCCTGTCCTTTTATTCTAGATGTTCTTTGAGTGCTTCTTCAATTATTTTATCTTCTTCTATTTGAACCTTCAATTTTGTGATCATTTGTTCTAGTTCTTGAGTGTCTTCTTTATTGTCTAGTTCTTCTTGTAGTTTCTTGTTTTTCTTCTTTTCTCTTCTGATAACTTCTATGGCACACATTAATTCTTCTCGAAAGTCAACTTCTGCCTCTTCAATTTCTTCTTCAACTTCTTCATATTCTTCTTTGGCTTCTTCATATTCTTCTTCGGATTCTTGTTTATCAGAGTCTTCTACTGCCATGGATAACTCTTCATGTCTCACTGTCACTGACTTCATCTTCATCTGATGATGAGATGTATTCTTTGGTGCATAAGCTTTTCTTGAAAACTTTCTTTGTAGTTCTTTTGCCTTTATATGTTTGTTTGTCTTTTGAGTAACCTTCATCATTTCTCTTTTTCTTATGAGGACATTTGTAAGAAAAATGACCAATACCATCATAATTAAAAACAATTAAAGGAATCTTACCTCTATACCTACCGTTGCTTCCCTTGTTCATTCTTTTGACGAAGTTGGCCACTTCTTCATCATCTTTCGAGACATCACTGTTGCTGATATATTCTTCTTGTTTCTTTTTCTTTTTATTTGATCTTTTGGATGCTTTGAAGGCTACTTATTTTACATATGGATTTTCCTGTTCAGATCTCATTTCATATGCTGTGAATATTCCATGCAATTCATCCATGCTTATTGAGTTTAGATTTGATATTTCTTCTAGTGTTGATATCTTAGGGTTAAATCTCATAGGAAGAGATCTTAATACCTTTTTAACAATCACAGATTCTTCGATTTCTTCTCCCAATCCTATGATTGCATACACTGTTTCATCGACTTGTAAGAATTAGGTTGCAATATTCTCATCTTCCTTCATTTTTAGTTGTTCTAACTGACCTCTGTAATTTTGAAGATTTGTTTCTTTGACTTTTGTATCTCCTTCATAAATATTTCGAAGCTTGTCCCACATATCTTTAGTGGATTTACAATGTGCAACTTTGGTGAATATCATTTCACTGAGACCATTCAAAAGTGCATTTGTGGCTTTGGAATTATTCTGACCAAGTTTCACTACTTTCTCATTTATTGGTGGAACTGTTGGTGTTGTGTATCCATCTACAATTTATTCCCAAATTTCAAATCCTTGTGCATATATATATATATATATATATATATGTGTGTGTGTGTGTGTGTGTGTGTCTTCATCCTTATGGTCCAAAAAGCATACTTATGTCCATCAAACTGTGGTATTCCATTTTTATACAAGTTTTTGTTCTCCATGATCTACCTTTCAGTGGTTAAATTGATTTCTCAAGGAACCTGCTCTGATAACAATTGTTGGATTAATGAGAGGGGGGGTGAATCAGTAATAGCACAATAATAGTCCTTTTTAACCAAATAATCCAAGTGTTATGTCAATGTAGAATTATTATCCAATAATGAGAAATAAGAAATGAACAATCACACACATACATAGTACACCAATGTTTTACGTGGAAACCCAAAGCGGGAGAAAACCACATAATGATTTTTCTTATATGTCTTGAAGAATTACATTCATTGGAAGCACCAAATTCCTTTGTTTTCCAGCTACAACTGGAAGGAGGCTCCAACCCCCTAGTTTCTCAGGCTACAACCTAAGGGAAGATCCAACTCCCCAATTATTTGGCTACAACCAAAAGGAGGATGCAACCCCCCATGTTCTCCGGCTACAACCGGAAGGTGGCTACAACCACCTATCATTGCCTCGTCCAACCGCCCTGAAGTATAAGTAGAATGATGGAACCACTGATAACCTATCACTGTGATATATACTATTGTACAACTGTATCAACCTGTACCACTGACCTGTCTCCAATCTATACAACTATCGTGTAATCAATATGTACCTAAATTGAACATGTATCTACAAAAATACAATAGGTACATGACCTATAGCGCTATAGCCTGCGTGTGTGCACTCCCTATCTATTATGCAGCCCGCATATGTACGCACCCTAACTATTATGCAACCTGTGTATGCCTTCTGAAAACTAGGGTTTCCTTTTTCTTGAAAACTTCTGACCCTCTGTTACTTCTTTCACATAGATCTGTAACCTGTCACTGTATCTAGACTGTAACTGTACCTTGTGCATGCATCTTCATACATAACTTTTACTCAAGGAAAATATGTCTATCTCTATTCATGTTCCATATAGGTGTGTGTAATCATGAACAAGTATAATATCCCTCACATGATCTTAGTCATCAAACCCTTTCTAATATTCATCCTCTCAATACATCAACTACTACACAAATACAAGCTCTCAACCATTTACCATAAAAACCCTTAGCCATATGCTAAGAAATACAACATGTTCCTCACAAGAAGTATCAATGATGAACATACCAACACTGTATTTCTATATATCTGACTTATACAGAAAATCTCATGTAGCCACTAGTCTCTCTAGGGAGAATCTTCAAATATCCATTGCCATTCCTCATGCATACATCAAAATTCAAGTATTCATAGAAATATGACATACCTTTTGAACCAATGGATGGATCTGATGTATCTAAGCACTTTAGACCTTCATAGGAGTTTTTTCTCAGAATCTAGAACCTCTGCATCTTCATCTTCTCAAGTTTCCATGGCTTTATCAACATGTACTCACCCTATACACAGCAAGCCCGCGTATGTACGCTCCCTATATACAGACAACCCGTGTACATGTACTCACCCTATACACATCCATCCCACATATGTACTCACCCTATTCACAGACATACTGTGTGAAAGTACTCACCCTATACACAGACAACTCGTGTATGCCTCAGAAAATAGGGTTTTTTGTATTCGATGTAATTTCGAGAATTTCATCGTCAACCATTCATGCTACCTTAGACGTTCACCACTTCATATGTATCCACAAGTATTTACAATAATATTTACACAAGAAAATAGATATACAATATGTACAAGTGTGTCCTTAATGAGTGAGCTATTCCTCTTATTTATATCTTCATGTAGCCTTACACTTTCCTTATTTTAAGGCTTCTCCATTTAAAATAATGTCTTTTGCAAGACACTTTGACTCTTGGGGGATTCTATAAGACTCATGAGGGTTATCCAATTTCATATGGTCATAACTCTCTAACCGTGAGGATTTATGTGACGTTCCACATACCACCGGAAATGGCAGGACAAGCACTATGCATCTAGGATAGTTTCACTAAAAAATTCATTCTCCTTCATCTCATTATTCCACAATTAAGCATGGGTTATCTAACCATACTTCTAGGATAACTCAATCTGTAAAGCCTCTTCCCATGAGGGCTTTCACCATAAGGGGACCACTTTGGATTTCATCCATATGTACTTCTTATCAACCATGACAAGACAATAATGAGTCATCTTTACATCAAACAAACTTGGGTCCATTACCCAAACCTTTGTGCTATAGACCTTTATTCAAGGGTTGGCATCAATGACAACCAACCTTAATCAACAAAATCAACATGTTGTTTACTATAGTTTTTATGGGCATGTTTTCCCTTGATTTTTCTATTATATGTATGGGTCATTTTTAATTCGATATTTAGCAAGCTAAGTCATTTTCCGCAATGACGAGACTTAACATGGGTGTTGGGTACATTACAGAATGGTATCATAGCTTCTGGTTCAAACGCTAGGCTTGTATAGGCCAAGAACCAGTGTGAATTCATTAAAATTTGTCGTTACATATTTTTCTATGAAAAATTTGGGTAAAAACAGAGAAAAATAGAGAGAAATCCCCAAATTCATGAGAAAAATTTGAGTTTAAATTACTCAGGACTGACTAAGAGAGGTTCAATGGAGTATATTTGTAGAGTTGCAGAGTTAAATTCAACCTGGAAGATAGAAATTCAAATTTTAATGGGAAAATATAGAGTTGGACAGAATTCATTGAATCGACAACCGAGCTCAGGTTTGATCTCAATATCAATGACCAAAATTAATGGTGATAAATTTAAAAATTTATAAGGATTTGATCATTTAAGAAGGTTGAGCATATCGATGATCTGGATTCATTTTTGGTCGATGGAAGGTTGTATCCAATCTACTGTCAATATCATCTTGGTTGGGAGATCGATGACCCATATTGACCTGAGATTTGATTAAAAAACACCTAAGTGTTGAATTTCATTGATGATTGATGGTTGGATCGACGATATTGGTGAAGATTTGGGATTGACCAAAATAAGTCTCTAAGGGATTATGGTCAATGGTCGAGCATTGACAGAGTTGGATGAAGTTTCATAGATCAACAACCGAGACAATTTTTGAATGGGAGATCGACAATCCAAACTCTTCAGGGATTTGGATGAAATTTCTAAGTGTTGGAGTTAGACAAAGGAAATTGTTGATAGTCGATGGTCAAGTTGAGAAAATGGGAAAAGTATTTTTTTCTCTAACAAAAATTGTCGATGACCGATGGGTCTATGGTCAGGTGTTGATCAATTTGGTGAATTGTTTCGATTAAGAAAAATAAATTTTTTGATGGATGATGGGTCAATAGTCGGGTGTCAGATGATTCGATGAGGTATTTGGTTCATCCAAGATAAATGGTCAATGGTTGATGAAGAAAAGAGGGTGATTATGTGTCATTCCATGTCATGTCATGTCAGCCAATTTGACACCTCAAAATGATGTGTCATGCCACATGAGCCAAAATGGTTGATGGTTGACGATCACATTGGCCAAATTGGAGAAGTGTTTTGTTAGTCAACAAGGATGGATGATGACTGATTGTTGGGTGGGTCAATTTGGTGAGGAGTTTCATATTCTAATGAAAATCATCGATGCTAAGGTCGACTAGTTTATTCATGTCTTGAAATCAGTTACTAAAAGAATGGGTCTATGTCCAATGGTTGGTTCAACTGTTTTGGAAAGGTGTTGTGGGTGACCAAATGATTTAACCTATCGTTGATCATCGATAGAGTCAGATAAATAGTCCATATTTCTCTCAATTTTGAGATCGACATCTCAAATTTAAAGGTTTTTACAATAGTAAAACAATTAGGTTTATATGAATTTTTCTTAATTATTTTCATATTTTTGAAGGCCGTTAACTTGCGAGGTGATTTTGAGGCCCTAAACGATGTTTTTAGGCAATAAAAACCCACAAAAACAATGTGTACCAAGGTACACTCTCTCTCTATTGATTTTCTAGTAGATTCAACCCTTGGTATGCACTAATACCATGTTTATATTTTACCACTCTACTCAACACCTGATAGTTAGCTCAAAATAAAATCACTTTACCTACTAAAATCATAATCGATTAATCAAATAAACATGCATTGGAAACATAAACAAAGAAACCAAATCAATCACACATAAACACCAATGTTTTTGGGTATAAACCCCTGGAAAAACCTCGGAGGGAAAAGTATTCCAGTGATTCTTTTATTAAGTTCAAAGCAGGGCTCCTGTAATAAGGAAAATGACCCACTAAGAGAATTGTACACTGCAGATAATCCTAGAAACTCTTGAGTTTTTGTACGACCTATTCTAGAAAGTTTCTCGAGGCATACACAATTTGAAATGTTATGATCCACATATATACATGATTCAACCCACTGTGAATCATGTATATATGTAAAACTTTCATACGAAAAGCTTCGTACAGTCCAAATTTTTCCCATGGATTCTATTGATTGAAACCCACCTATGGATACTTCTTCTCTCTCTCCTCCTTGACCTGTATGACCTCTAGATGGAATTCCTTTTCCACCTATCCAATATATTTATGATGGTTCTTTATGATCCAACCCTCTGACCAATACTTAGATGCATTATTTTCACCCAACCTATGAGATATCCTCACTCTAGTGTAAGAAAAATTTATTCTTTGTTCCCACACTTCTAACAATAGAAAATTTTTGTCTTTTCTATCCTCAACCTTGGTCTCTCACCAAAGTATCTCGACCTCAACCTCTCGTTAAAAGTCTCTCACTTTGATCTCTCATCAAAAGTGACTTCTTCTCAAAGTGACTTCCTCCTTAACCCTATCCTTTCTTTTATAATCATGAGTTTCAATATATTTCTAATCTTCAAAGTGATCTATGGTTGAGATTACTTCTCACACTCACTCAAGATTTATATTACATGCTACATGTTATGCATGTTCCTTAAATAACTCAATTCACTAACAAATACAATTTTAATTTAATTAATTCCTTTTAATTAAAGAAACTCAAGACTAAAAGATTATTTTATGACTTCCACATGCTAGACACATTCCAATGCAAAAGTACCTGTCCAATGCTACCACAAACATCAACACTCATTCTTAGTGAGTAAGGTACTTCTCCCACCTGGAGTTGGCTCAATATTCGCTACCAAATCTTGTACCATGCTTTCTCTTGAATATACCTTATTGGCTACTCTCTATGAAACATAAGTTATCCCTGCCATGATGGTATGACCTGTCTTTGAAGACTCAATGCCTCTGAACATTCTCCTAGAAGTATCCTACTCCTAAGCATCCTGCATGACCATATCATACCATGAATCCTTCTTGAAAGACTTGGAAGGCTACTCCTTCCCACATGAACTTGAATGTTGACTCCCTCTGAGTTGCTCAACCTTCGAAGCTACATGCTCCATGTTCTCTATCACTCTGATACTTTCCACTACTCGCATAGTTTGGCCCTTTATCCTATACAATTTTCTCTCTCTAACTTTCAAGACAACTTCTTTGTCTAAGCTATATCCTTTGGGCATGATGAGTGTTTTTCCATCTCAAAATAATACCTCATATCCATTCTTCTCAATCACTAATATTGATATCACACTCCTCTTGAGTTCTATCACCCATAGCATATCATGTATTGTCAAAAGACCTCTTGATTCCATCTATATGGCACTATTCCAAATCCCTTCACTACATGCTTGGTCCCCATACCAAGTTTCACATGCACCTCTGATTTAGACTCTATGAATCTCTCGAACACCTCTCGTGATCCTTTCATATGACATGTGGCTCCATTATCTATCAACCATGCACCAACTGATATAGTTCCCAATGAAGTATGGGAAACAAGAACATTTTCTATTCAAAATTCTTAGAAAACTCATCCACTTGAGTCTTTGTCAATGCGGCTACATATGGTTGTGTTTCATTCCCCCCCTTCTTCCCTTGCAGAAATTTCCCTACATAATGTCCAAACTTATGACATGAAAAGCACTTGAATTTTTTCATTTGCTTCTTCTTCTTTCCATATTGAGTGATATACTATCCACTCACAATATTCTTAAACTTTCCCTTCCTTACTTGGATGGAAAGAGAAACTTTCTCATCATGGATACTCTTCAAACCATCCTTGGACTCTAACGAAGTCTTCTCCTAAATACAATCAGTCCATAGTCCATCAAAATTGGGCACTATCACTCGTTCACAGATCCCCTACACAAAAGGTTCCCAAGACTCAAGAATACCTCTCAACTCTACTCACCAACTCAGCATCTTGTACTACCTCTCCAATGGTTACATGTTGATCTTGGATATGTGTAATATTCATAGGATAGTTCACAACCGTATCCTCACTATACATCTTGACAAATTAAAGTTGGTTCTTCAAATGTAGCAACCTCCATGTATTCATGTTTCAGTATAGACTCGCCAAAGCATCATACATTCTCTTGGAAAATTTCTTCTTAGCAATGTGCAGAATCAAGGGAACCTTTACAAATTCTAGAAACACCCGCTTTTCCTTCACTTCCTTCTTCTTGTGAGGTTCCAATTCCTGTGAAATAGTAGGACTTGCAACCACAAACTCAATGTACTCTTTGAGTTCATTATCCTCCAATAGAAGAAGAACCCTTGCCTTCCACACCTGAAATTTTGTTTCCCCTTCCAATCCATCCTCAATATTCAATGTGTTCACCATATTCAATATATGATCTGCTAACCCTTTGCTAAAACTAACCTTATGTTGTTTCTTACTTGAAATTTGTCCTTCGATTTCCCTTTCTAGTTATCAACCTGATAAGATCTATCCTCTTGGTTTCCTCCCTTCATAAACTAGGCTCTCTCTTTCCTTCAAAGCATCAACTGTGATACCATGTTGATTTTCCAGTGAATTCAACCCTTGGTATGTACTAGTACCATGTTGATATTTTACCACTCTACTCAATACCTGACAATGAGATCCAAATAACTTCACTTTATATATTAAAAGCACACCTGAGTAATCAACTAAACATGCAACAAAAACATAAACAAGGAAACCAAATCAAGAACACATAAACACCAATATTTTCGGGTATAAAAACCTAGAAAAACCTTGGAGGGAAAACCAATCCAATGATGTTTTTATTAAGTTCAAATTAGGGCTCTCGTAATAGGGAAAATGGCCCACTGAGAGAATTATACACTCCACACAAACCTAGAAAATCTTGTGTGGTTGTATGACCTATTATGGAATGTTTCCTAAGGCATACATGATTCACCTTCTTGCAATACACATATATACATGATTCGACCCACTCCGAATCACATATCTATGTAAAACGTCTATACAAAAAGATATATATGGTTCAACTTTTTGTTGTGGCTTCTGATGACTGAAACCCACTCATGACTGCTTCTTCTCTCTCTCCTCCTTGACCTATATGACCTCTATATGGAATTCCTTCTCCACCCATCCAAGATCTTGAATGACGGTCCTTTGTGATCCAACCCTCTGATCAATACTTGGATTTAATCTCTTCATCCAACCTGTGAAATATCCTCACTCTAGTGTAATCAAAAGTCCTTCTTTGCTCCTACACTCCTCACACTAGAAAAAGTCATTTTTTTCTATCCTCAACCTTTGTATTTCACCAAAGTCTCTTAACATTGACCTCTCGTCACAATTCTCTCACTTTGATCTCCCATAAAAAGTGACTTCCTTCTTCACCCTAGCCTTTCCTTTATAATAATGAGTTACAATCTATTTCTAATCTTCAAAGTGATCTACATCTGAGATTACTTCTTGTTGGTTGTGGAGCCAAATTATCTTCTTGTTTCATAGGTCTTTATTTTCAACCCCATGAATACTATACACCCCGAAATAATGTACACCCCTCCATGCAGGGAGGGGGTGGGGGGGGAAGCGGGGTGCAGGGGGGGCTTGCGCCCCCTACGGGGTCCAGGGGGCTCATCCCACCAATTGGAGGGTCTGGGGGAAATCGAGCACCCGACAGGGGTTCGGAGGAGAGGCCCTCGAAGGAAAAATTTCCTTGTAAATGTATATTGTAATTTCATAGTAAATATGGATCATTCATTATAAGGTTGCATATATGACGATAGAAGTTATGTTAGTAATTTTTTCTCTAGAAGGAAACCCTCTTTTATGAGGGAAATGTATTGCAGCTACACATTATTGCTAATATTGTATCTGTGAGAGTAATAAGAGGAAGTTACAATGGGTGTGTTGTAGGTTGCATTCCCCCCATTTGTTGGATAATAAAAAGGAAGGACCTGGCAATTTCCTTGGTGGATGTAGCCGCACTGGGTGAACCACGTATATCTGTGCCTCTATTGTATTGTGTATATTTTGTGTTTTATTTATGTATTCGTTTTTTAATTTTATTGATCTGTGATCTTGTTTTTCTAACAACTGGTATCAAAGCGAAAGGAAACTCACAAGAAAAGAAGGTTCCTGGTTCGAGTGGGATAAATGGTGGAAGATGGAAAGTTTAGGGTGGAGAAATTTAATGACCAATACTACCAGCTATGGAATATGTAGATGGAATATTATTTATATCATAAGGATCTATTCCTACCATTGAGTGGAATAAAAAATAAGTTGACGACCATGAAGGACGAATAATGAGAGGTTCTTGATAGAAAAGGAACTAGGAATGATACAGTTGAGTCTGGAATCGTCGGTGGATTTCAATATTTCGAAAGAAAAGACAACAAAGGAGATAATGGACACATTGGATAAACTATATGAAAAACCCTTGGCATCCAATAAGGTATTTCTAATGAAGATATTATTTAATATGAAGATGTTAGAAGGTGGGTCTATTGCATATCATTTAAATGAATTTAATATGGTTACTAATCAATGAAGTTCTGTGAAATTGGACTTTGATGATGAGGTCAGGGCTCTTCTAATATTGTGCTCATTGCTAGAAAGTTTGAATGGCTTGGTCATGGCTGTAAGTAAATCTCTGTCTCTCTGGTTCAAATACTTTAGAATTTGATGATGTTTTTGGTGTTATCCTTAGTGAGGAAATGCGATGAAAAAGCACAGGTAAGACATCGAGAAATGAATCAAACATGGAGAACAGGGGAAGACAAAAGGATAGAGGAAAGGGCTCAGGAAACCACGTGAATTATAGGAAGAGAATACTCAAATCCACACTGGGAAATATAGAGTGTTGGAATTGTGGGAAGAAAGGACATCTGAAGAAAGATTGTAAAGCTCCAAAGAAACAAAGAGATGGACAACAAGAGAAAAATTAGGAAGCAAATGTAACAAGTGATGTGTTACAAAATGCTTTGATTCTTTCTGTACATAATATTTCTGAGTCTTGGGTAGTATATTCACGTGATTCATTTCATGTCACAGCCCATAGGAAACATTTTCTAGATTATGTTCAAGGTGATTTTGGATAGGTTCATTTGGGTGATGATGCACCATGCAAAATTGTTGGAATGGGAAAGGTAAAAATAAAGCAAGGGAATAGAAACCAGTGGCTATTGAAAGAGGTAAGACATGTTCCATATCTAAGTAAAAATATAGTTTCAACAGGGTAGCTGGAAAGTGAAGGTTGTATATCCATATTTACAGATAAAGTGTTGAAGGTCACAAAAGCATCAATGGTGATAGAAAAAGGGGAGAAGGTAGGTACATTGTATTTAAGTACTGGTAATACTGACTCTTCTATCTCTTTAGCTTCTACATGAGTGGATAAATAATTGTGGCATCATTGGATTGGACACATGAGTGAGAAGGGGATGCAAATACTTCACAATTTTTTTTTTTTTTCGTATCTTAAACAAATTGATTTGGATTTATGTGAGCATTGCGTTTATGGAAAATAGAAGAGAGTCATATTTCTCAGACTCAAAAAAGAAAAGAAGAGTGAAAAGTTAGATCTTGTGCATACAAATGTATGGGGACCATATTAGGTATCATCTATTAGTGGCTCTCATTATTATGTTACTTTTATTGATGATGCAAATAGAAAAACTTGGGTTTATTTCATTCGACAAAAATATGATGTTTTTGATACTTTCAAGAAACATAAATCTTTGGTTGAGAATGAGACAAGAAAAGGGTTGAAGTGTCTCATATCAGACAATGGAGGTGAATATTGCAACAAGGAGTTTGATGATTACTGTTCATACCATGAAATTCATAGAGAGAAGACAGTTTCAGGAACACCAAAAGAAAATGATGTGTCAGAAAGGATGAACAGGACAATCATGGAGTGTGCAAGGAGTATGAGATTGCATGCTAGTTTGACCTTATAGTTATGGGAATATGATGTAGATATTGTTGTTTACTTAATAAACAAAACACATTCAATCTCTTTGGATGGTGGAATTCCATATGAGGCATGGACAGGTAAAAAGGTAAACTATTATTTTTTGAAGACTTTTGGTTGTGAAGCATTTGTCCATATTGATAATGAAAATAGAACAAAGCTTGACGCAAAATCCAAGAAGTGTACCTTTATTGGATATGACATTAATGATTTTGGTTATCGCTTCTGGGATTATGAAAATAATAAAATCATTAGGAGTAGATATGTCATATTCAATGATAACTTCATGTGCAAAGATCAGTTGCAAGGAAAGAAATAGGAAAAATAAAAACTAGAATACACATTGCTTGATGAGATCACTGAAAAAGAAATTCCAAAGGTACCAGAAAATAAAAATGTACAACAACAGTTGCAACGAGTACCTCAAACTCCTGCAAGTGTTTTTAGAAGATCTGTCATGTTAAGTAGACCCCCTGAATGATACTCCCCTTCATTGTATTATTTATTGTTGATTGATTCTAGTGAACCAGAATGTTATGAAGAGGCAATGGAGGTAGACACTAAAATGAAGTGGGAGAAAGGCGTGAAAGAGGAAATGGATCCCTGGTAAATAACCAGACTTGGGATTTGGTTCAGTTTCCTGCAGGAAAAAGAGCATTGTATAATACATGGGCTTACAAGTTGAAGGAAGAAGATGGAGGTAAAAAGAGGTACAAGGATAGACTTGTTGTAAAGGGTTTGCACAAAAGAAAGGTATATATTTTGATGAAATATTCTCTACTGTTGCTAAAATGACTTTAATTAGGACTATTTTAAGTGTTGTTTCAGTAGAAGATTTACATCTTGAACAGTTAGATGTAAAAACAACTTTTCTCCATGGGCATTTGTATGGCCTAAAGAAAGCTCCAAGGCAGTGGCATTTGAAGTTTGACAGGTTTATGATAGAACAAGATTATAGTATATGTCATTATGATCACTGTGTTTATTTTAAAAGGATAGAAAATGGAAGATTTATTATCTTGTTATCGTATGTAGATGACATGCTTGTTTCAGGGTCTAATATGCAGGATATAAATGTGTTCAAGAAGAAATTAGCTAATTCATTTGTGATGAAGGATTTGGGTGCCCCAAAGAAAATCCTTGGTATGAGAATAACAAGAGATAGGAAAAATCACAATTTGACATGGTCTCAGGATGATTACATGGAGAAGGTGTTGGAGACGTTTAGAATGAAAAATGAAAAACATGCTAGTACACCTTTGGCCAACCATTTCAAATTAACCAAATTAATGTGTCCCAAGACATAGGAGGAGATAGAATACATGTCCAGGGTCCTTTATTCATCAGTAGTTGCAGCTTGATGTATGCGATGATTTTCATAATACCATATATTTCACATGCAGTGGGAGTTGTGATTAGGTATATGAACAATCCAAGTAAAGATCATTAGGAGGCATTAAAGTGGATTCTCGGGTATTTGAAAGGTACTACTACTCATGCATTATGTTTTGTAGGTTCAGACATTGTTCTAGAGGGATATGTTGATTCAGATATGGCAAGTGATAAAGATAGTAGGAGGAGCACCACGGGGTATGTTTTTACTATAGGTGGAACAAGAGTAACCTGGATTTCAAAACTGCAAAAGGTTGTTGCACTTTCAACAATAGAGGCATAATATGTTGTTTCTACATAGGCTAGTAAAGAGATGATTTGGTTACAGAGGTTTATGGAGGAATTGGGAAAGAAACAAGAGAATAGCAGGTTGTAGTGTGACAACAAGAGTTCCATTCATCTTGCAAACAAATCAACCTTCCATTCTAAGACTAAGAATATACAAATCAGGTACCATTTCATACAATCCATCTTTGAAGATGGACATTTGAAGTTGGAAAAGATACACACTAGTCAGAATCCTGCAAACATGTTAATAAAGAGAATAACTAGGGATAAATTGAGTTCCTGCTCAGTTTTAGTTGGTCTTCAAGCATGAAGGTGAAGATGAGTAATTTTCCAGGTCCAAGGTGGAATATAGTCCAACAGGTATAATAGAAGTGGAGTTGTTGTGATGAGTCTCCAAATGGGAGATTGTTTGTTGTGGAGCCTGATTATCTTCCAGTTTCATAGGTCTTTGTTTCCAGTCGTTTTTATACCCCTTGAAGATTGTACACCCCAGAATATTGTGCACCCATCCATGCGAGGGTTTTGCAGGGGAGGCTTGATTTGTAAATGTATATTGTAATTTCATAGTAAATCTGGACCATTCATTATAACTTTGCATATCTGATGGTAGAAGTTATGTTAGGGTTTTTTTCCCTAGAAGGAAACCCTCTTTTATGAGGGAAATGTATTGTGGCTATGAATTATTGTGAGTATTGTATTCTAAGAGAGGATACTGTGAGAGAAATAAGAGGAAGTTACAATTGGTTTGTTGTAGGTTGTATCTCTTCATTTGCTGGATAATAAAAAGGAAGAAACTGAAAATTTTTATAGTGGACGTAGCCCACACTGGGTGAACCACGTATATCTATGTCTCTATTGTATTGTGAATATTTTGTGTTTTATTTCCACATTTTATTTTTATTTTATTGCTTCGCGACCCTGTTTTTATAACACTTCTCACACCCACTAAATATTTAGACTACATGCTACATGCTAAGCATGTTCGTTAAATAACTCAATTCACTAATAAATACAATTTTACTTTAATTAATTTCTTTTAACTAAAGTAAACTCAAGACTATAAGATTCTTTGATGACTTCCACATCCTAGACACATGCCAATGCGGAAGTACATGTCCAACGCTACCACCAAAATCAACAATTTATGAAGATCAAATAAAATAAATTGGAGAGAGTTATCCAATTAGTTACTCTGGGTACAAACCTGAGCTCATATGAGAAAGTTACAGCCAAAACAATAAGGGTAAAATTTCAGCATCAATTTACTTCCATGTGGAATAACTCTCTGCTCAAAAGTCTGTTTAGGGAACAACAATATTCTATGGAAATATTATCAACCATAGAAGACAACCATCAAGCCAGATTTGGAATATGGGTATGTAAAAATGTGGAGTAAAAGAAATAAAACACATGTAGCATATAGGAATAAAAATGTAAAATAGCCAAAACTTCTACGGGCCATAACTAACAATCCATAGCTTGGTTAAAGGTTAAATTGTTACATATCATTTGGAAGGTATTAATGGGAATACCCAATTTAGATAATGTCAAAATACCAAAGTAATTGGTGTAAGGATGTGTGAACACGGATAAAATTCCTAAGTTAGAAGAAATTAAAAAGGGGAAAAGTTGTTGTTTCCATATTGCTTCAAATTTTTATTGGAGTATCGGTTTGACAATGTGAGATTTGTTGTGAATTTAGTGTTAGTCATATTATCTATGTCATGTAGAAAATGTTTCTTGGTTTTTTATATATTTGCCTTTGTAACTAGAAAAATTTGGTGTTTGAGATTATTTACACTAGGGAGAAAGGTGTACAAAAGGGTTAAATTGGCAATATTAAATTCAATATAAATTTATGCTGAGTGTTAAGAATTTAGAAAGAAATTAGGTATTGGAAATAAATTGTATAGGATAATCTATATATCCACTCATAATTTAGTTTTTAGCTAGAGGATTCTCAAGGAATCAAAAGAAAGGTTTCTACTAAACTTGAAGGACACCATTGAGTAGAATGGAATTCCAGGAGACCATAACTCTTGGTTCATAAATCAGATTAAAGAATGAGTGTTTCCATTGGATATTTAATCCCAAAGACAACATGATAGTGTTGGACATTTTGTTCAACACTTCTTGAAAGTTTCATGACATGGGTTAACCCCCTCTCATGGATCCTATCTCTAGCGATTGTGGTAGAGATTAACGCATGTGGGTTTTGGTATAAATATAATCATATTCCAAAAAATGGTATGAAAGCTACAGGTCTCAAGTTTGAAACTCATCTGGCACATAGTGGGGGGAGGATATTTTTGGACATTGGGTTCAATGTTTCCTGTGAGTTTCGCGACATGGGTTAACCCCCTCTTGTGGAACCTATCTTTGGTAATTGTGGAAGAGATTAATTCCTGTGGGTTTTTGTCTAACAAAAATCATAATGAAATAGATAGAAATCCTAATTTCTCTAGGGGATTATCGGGTTTCTCCATAAATTTATAGGAAACAAAGTGAAATTGGATTTCATGAACCGTGTAACTACTCATTATGAATATTTTTCCAAATAATGTCAAATTTTAGAGAAACTTTCCCAAACAATAGAGGTGAGTGCCATAGGTAATTACTAGGTAAGGAAAAGTATTGAAACCCATGATAGTGCCTATGCATAAGTACAGGGGCACACTTGAAGTGAAAGAACTTAATAATGGGAAAAAGGTGGTTGAGATTGTTAATGGGGAATTGTTAATTAGTAGAGAAATACTCAAGTAAAGAGTGTTGTGTGAAGGGATTTATAGCAAGAGGATAAGATTCCACAATTTCTCATTGTGTGAGTTTTTTCTTTATTAATTCTAGGGTCCATTGGATAGGGAAGTAGGTCAAGATTTTATAGTTGGATGAAGCATCCAAGAGATGCAAAGGGAAGTGTAGGGATACAAAGCATGTGATGCATGCTTTACAAAGGGATAAAGAAGGTCAGGGGAATATTGGTATTCAAATTCTATAGAATATTAATGGTTTTTAAAGGAAAATCAACAAATATTCTCATATGAAACATGAATCCAACAACTAATGAGTGTCATAAGCATGCAGGAGGAGTTAAGGAAAAATCCATATCCTCAAGGGTAGAAATGTAGTGAAGTGATTGGGATTGGATCATTATAATATTTTTCATCTATCTCAATCATTTTAGACTGGAAAAAATAGAGGAATTAGTTTGCAAAGCCATTTTAGTGGTAGGTCCCAGTTTAAACCATTAGGGTATAGAAACTTATAGATCTATTTTGAGGCAATAGACAACATTTTTTTTGGTTCTGGTTTCTATAAATTATTCACACCCCTTTATGGTTTTATACACTCTATGACCTTTCCAATGGTGCAAATTCTGTGTCAATCAGAGTTCATATGAAAATGTTATCCCTCCCGCAAGTTGACCTATCATGTTGAACACCATGGTATGAGATGATGCCACATCATCCCCCATTACTCGTGCATATTGGGATATCCACATATGTAATTTCAAGAATATTCTAGAAGGTTCAAAACCCTATAACAATTGAGGGTTGAGGAAGTAAAAAATCTACCCCTAAATGGATATTAGGCTATGTTAAATGCTGGGCCACTAGGAGGAGAAGGGGTTCCATTATTTTGCATGGTATCTTGCTCTGTACTTGAGAAAAACATATTAGAGTGGTATTTTGTAAACATAATAGAGGAGGATAGATTCTATAGCAGCCACATAGGCTGCAGGTCAAATTCAACTCCATAAAGAGTGTTTATTTCTTTGTTCTTGCATAATTTCTATACCAAAGAAAAGAGAGCATAGAAGACTCACCTTCTATTTTGGTTTTCTCCCATATTGGGTTTCCCAGGTCATATATTGTGTTTATTTTTGGATGGTTTGATTGTATTTTACCATTCTCTATTTTCTGCATTTTATTTGTTTAATGCATAAGAAGAAAAATTGATAACTAAATATTCTAGAATTCTAAAGGAAAAATAACCTTAATAATACGGATTTCAGTTTTTTATCATATCTTTTGTGATAAACTACTCTAGTGGAATATCTATGGAAGTCTATAGATCATATTGGTATCAAAGAAGGTTTTCCTTTTGGGTATTTGTGGAAGGTTGTAGAAATCCAGACCATGGTGGATGATTTTTCTCATAATAACCCTTGTGATCCAACAAAAGAGAGATTTGAGTGGTTGGAAGCACAAGTTGTCAAAATCAGTCGAAATATGAACCTCCTCATGGTAGATCTAGAAAGAAATATTGGACCATTCAGAAATGATGGAGGCTCTAACGCAGAGATCAAATCGGAGGGGAAATCGAGAGATCAAGAAAACTCAGGAAAGGAGTCATGGAAAGAATCTAAGAAAGAGAAGTCAAGTTCAAGTGTTGTGAATCCTTCACAGTCCTTATTCAAGATGGAAGTGAAAGTGGACATAAATCCATACCAAGTTTATATCGATGCATTAAAAAATAATGACTGGTTGCAATAGCTAGAAGTTTAATTTAGTGTTCACCATATACATGAAGGGAAGAAAATTCCATTTCCTAGATTGAAGTTAGAGGGCCATGCCTTAACCTAGTGGGAAATCCACATAGAAACACTTAGGGTGGAGAGTGATCCACTATTAACTATTTGGGAGGAACTCAAAACCCTCATCAAATCCTAATTCTACCCTATCAAGTATGTAGAGGAAATTTAGATATGGTGGCACTACTTGAGGTAGAGGCAAGGGAAAAGTGTACAAGAATACACCACTGAGTTCAGAAAGACGACCATGATGTTGGGTATCTCTCCCAAGAACCTAGATGTACTCCTCAAGTATCTGGGGGGTTTACATAGTCATCTATGAAAGTAGGTGATTATCTTCAAGCTAAGGATGATGGATGAGGCGTGTGTACGTGAACAATACCTGGAAAACATATGCCAAAATAAGGAGCAACCAAGTGGTTTGAAGAAGAAAGAGCACCATGAATCTTCCAAGGAGGGGAAGAAGAAGTGGAAAGGGGGGAAATATAAGAACACAAAAACCAATGCACATCAGAGTAAATATCCCAACAACCATTGCAATCATTACAAAATTGATGACCACACCAAGGAATAATGTTGGAACTACATCCAGAATTGAAGTTGAAGAACCATAAGAAGGACAAAAACAAAAAGAACCTTCTAGCCACATATTCAAAAAATCATGTTGAAATTAGCTCGGATGTGTATGAAAAAATTATCTGCACATTTTTGTAGAAGGAGGTGAATCTGAGTATCCTTCATCACTAGGAAGAGAAGGATATGACCAAGATATTACACATCAAGATTCAGTTCAAGAAGACCATGATAGATCCTCTCTTCGACTCTAGTTCACAAGGTAATATCATAGGAGTAGATCTGGTAAAAAATATGTGATTGGAGGTTCAAAATCATCCTAGCCCTTATCCATTGGGTTGGGTAAACAAGGATACAAAGATAAACGTAACAAAATAGTGTAAGATTAAATTTGTTGTAAGTGTTGATTTTATTGATGAAGTGGAATTGGATGTAGTACCCTTTGATGTATGTGGATTAGTGTTTGGAATCCCTTACATGTATATGAGGGATGAAATCTTCATGTGAATATCCAACCGGTATCTGACTAATGAAGGAAGGGAATTACTACATCATCAACATGCATAAAGGCAAGTCAAAAATCTCACTAGTAAGTGCCAACCAAGCAAAGAAGTTGATTATTTATAGTAAGACATATATTTTTATTTTCTTAAGAGAAAATCAGTCTGATGATGAGTCAATGAGAATGAAGTAATCATTGGAGAGGTATACTAAAGAGAAGAAACATCAGTTGGAGGAATTTCTACAGGAATAAAATGGAGTGTTCAAGGAGATTTAAGGGTTACCACCTAAGAGGGATATGGATCATGAAATACAAATATTTCCAGAATCCCCATTATCAAATATTGGGTTGTATAGAGAGTTTGTTCTAGAAGAAAATGAAGTGAAGAAGCTTGCAAAAATTGTTGGAGCAGGGTGTGATTCAACCAAGTACCTCACCTTGTGCATCACCCATCATAATAGTACCCAAGAAGAATGGGGCTTGGAGAATGTGTATCGATTACAGGGCATTGAACAACTTTACACTGAAGAATTGATATCCTTTTCCAAGGATCAATGATCTATTGGACCAGCTAAATCATGCCAAGTACTTCACTAAGCTGGATTTGAAATCAGGATGTCAATAGGTATGATTCAAATAATAATATACCTATAATATTTCCTTCAAGACAAGGAAAGGTTTGTATGAATGGTTGGTTATTCCATTTGGTTTATGTAATGCACTAGCTACATTTATGAGACTAATGAATGGTATTTTTCGACCTTATCTAGACTCATTTGTTATTGTCTGTTTGGATGATATATTGGTTTATAGAGATACCTGGGAGGAACACATCTCACATCTTATGCAGGTGTTAGATACTCTGAAGAAGCACCAATTTTTGTCCAATCTCAATAAATGTGAGTTTCTCAATAGTATTTGGGGTATGTGATTGGTGGAGGGTAGCTTAATATAGATTCTGAAAATATGGAGGCCATCATGAAATGGCCATTTCCTACAAATATGACTGAATAAAGATTTTTGTTGGGGAATCAAAATACTTGTGGAAATTAATATCCTGATTTTCAATGGTAGCTACATCACTCCACTCCATAATATCTAGTGTTAAGAGATTTCAGTGGAGGAAGAATCATCGGAAGGTGTTTGATGATATGAAAAGAAATATCAGTCAAGCACCAATGCTTACACTACCAAACTTGTAGAATCCCTTCAAAGTGGAGATAGTTACAAGTCGGTATAAGAAGGGCAGAATAAATAAGTTGGTAGACATGATTTCATGGCCACCCACATCCAATATTACATCTTTGGAAACTCTAATTCACATGGATCCTCTTACATGTGATGCATATAAAGAGGAATACACAGAATATGAGGACTTCAAGGAGGTGTTTTAGCAGCTACATGTCCAAATTCATATATAATAAGGTGACAAAAAGGTTGATTATCAGTTCCATAATGGTTTACTCTACAAGCTTGATAAATTGTATGTTCCTAAAGGTGAACAATTGTAGCTTATTAGAGAGGCTCACACCTACAAGGTTGCAGGACATTTTGGTGTTGGGAAGACAATTTCCAATTTACATGGTTATGTGTATTAGCCCATAATGCAAGAATATGTAGCATGGTATATTAGAGGATGTATACTTTGTTGTACCAACAATCCTAGAAATAGGAAGTAAGGTCTATACCATCCTTTACCTATACCCACTTGACCTTGGGAAAGGATTTCCATGGATTTTGTGGGAGGTTTACCAACCACACAGAAGGGACATGACTATTTATTTTTGGTAGTTGACAAGTTCAGCAAAATGTGCATTCTCATGCCTTGTAAAACGACCATCAAGGACAAGAAGCAACAAACTTGTTCTTTGAATAGGTCTGGGTGCACTTTTGGATAGAAGGGAGCAACATATTGGATAGGGATAACATATTTATCAATGCATTTTGGACTACATTGTAGGTGAATATGGACACTAAGTTGTGTTAGGACCACACAATGTACCTTTTTGCCTATACTTTTTGCCACCATTACACTCTTGATCACCTACATTTAGACTCATACTATCACTTTAACTGATCATCTCAAAGGTATACAACGTCCTTTCTCATTACTATATGTTTAATCTGTTTTGCATAATATTTTACATCACTCTCGTACTTAACCATTGATTAGAAATGCATAAGTGTC
>JZKD02S0284884.1:451398-468761 GCA_000966675.3 Picea glauca | reverse complement strand
TTTTTATATGAGTAAATAATTTATAATAAGAAAATAAGCATGCATTTAGTTATGTAAAATACTCTAGAAAAAAATTAAGTTGTCGCATACCTTAATGAGCTTCTCTTTGTTTCGAAAATAGGTTGTTCTCTACTAAATAGGGCCAACCATGTAAAGGTAGAAGCTCATATGGCCCTTCCCCCCCCTCACATCGCTCTCAATTTCCCATACCCAACAAATGATTTTCTCTATATAGGAAACATATATACATTAATGCATAACTAGGATAGTCATAAAAAGATATGAACATATAAACATCGATAAAGATCCAAAAATAGGTCATGAATTTATACATCTAATTTTTCTTTGATTTACGTTTTTTTACATTCATAAAACTGACAATTGGGATACCATCATCATCCAAGGACATTGTATTTCATGTGCCCTGTCCTTCTTTTGTTTGTGTGCGCTCAGTTACCATACTTCTAGTACGTCGCTGAGAAGGGTTAGTTGGCATTTGTTCAAGGATGTGAACTAGAACAATGAAAATGATCATATTGATATGTTGAAATATAAATGAAATAACTAATTCATTGTTTTGATTAACATTACAGTATTGGTATTTACCTGTCTCTGTAGCTAGGATAGTTTGTGCGTTAATTTCCTGTCCACTTGGTTTCTCATGCATTTCACCCTCCTAAGCTACATGCTCTTCAATTTTGAGAAGATAATATATAAGTATAAGTAAAGAAATAAATATCTACAATCATAGTAAATATTTCTAATTCTGAAGCATACATACTGGAATGGGTACTCTGCTCTACACTATCACTGGACATGTGGACCCTTGTATGATGCAGTGTTTGTTGACTACTACTTGATTCACTATTGCAGTAGCACTGTTGCTTGAAAACAAACATAAATACTTAGTTAAGGGTGATATAATAAAATATGAAAAAACTTTACAAGCATGCTACTGCAATTTCCTTATTCATTTGATTTACCTGTGTGGTTGGGGAGATAGGAGTCTGGCCCAAGATTTTTCTATATTCAATGACACTTTTAAAACCATTCTTGTAACCAAGCTTCAGGTCCTCCTCGGTGGAAGCAGTGTCAAACATATTTAACTGCAATGCATAACACCATTAAAAATACTAATAACAAAAACATATATTTGTTCGCTACTATTAAATAAATATTAACCATAGTCAATCATTTAAATATTACTATTTGGGCTTTGATTTTTCCGTAGCCACCCTGGCCTAGTTTATGTTGGCTGTGTTTTTCCACTCTGGCCTTTGTTGCTTTGGATGTGTCTAGTAGCCTACATATGGAATTTTTGAAAAAACTTAGATATTAGAATTGTTACTTAAAACAGGAAAGAAAAACATAAATGCTCATATTTCACTGATAATATGACATGTGTTGTACCTTGCTTGAACAAATTGTGGTTGTCGTCCTTATTTTTTTAACAAGTTCTCCTTTGCATCCTCTATTAGTGCCTTCCACTCTTTCTCAGAAACCATGGGAGGGCGCTCGTGCTTTAGGTCTATTTACAATTTATCCCTATACTAGGCCCTGGTGTATTTTAAATTCTCTTTGGCTAACTTTGTAATCACTTTCTTGTTGAAAGTGTTGTTGAACAAGTTCACCATGTGATCTATTAAATCATCTTTATTTTTTCTATCTTGGCCATTCCACCATGTGCGAATGGTGGGGCCAAGCAAGTCCAATGCTTTGTCATGTAAGTTTCTATATAAAACACTGTTTCCTGCAGTAACATGTTATCCATTAATCAATTAATAATCTTAATAAATGTCCATTTCAATTTCATTAAAAAAATGAATCAATTAATGGGACAATTACCTGCAATCTTCTGAATCTTTATCGGAACACATGCGTCATCCACCAGAAAGGTGACATCTAGTGATCTGGTGTTTTTAATTTGTTCTGCTCCATGTAGAATAGTATCATGTGCACCTACACTATGTTCCTCTCTGGAGTCATCATGTGGATTCCTAGGCTCCTGCTCATCATGCTCTGCCATGTCATGCTGGTCAAAATCACCCCGCTCATCAACAGATTCGAGGGGAACCTCAGGAGGCTCAAAAAGCCTCACTTTCACTTTTCTATGTCGACCATTTTTTTGCATTGGACTCTCACTGCTACCTATAGCAGTTGTAGGATCTACAGGTTCCCCACGCACGGGGTTTAAAAACTCCTACAAACAAAAAAATATTCTTTATTAGATCATATACAAAATATAAAACTAAAAAATGGATATGAAAATGTCATAGCTAATAAAAATATGTAAAGATGCCACTTACCCCATAATTAGTTATTGTAGTTTGTAGCTCTACAATTTTTTCCCTGTCCTCCTGTGTCAGGGGTATTTTGCTAATCAAACCTACATATTCCATGTTAGCCTTCTTCAAGGCCTTCGTTACAGTTTTCATTCGGTTTGTCGAATAATATATTTTGTCCTCATCAATATCCTTTGTGGGAGCTTGGACCGATGTTTACACAATAAATCAATCAAAAAAAGTTATGAAATTCACCTCTAACATTAAAAAAATGAAATATTACAGTAATATCAGAAAAACAATAACAAAATTTCAAAAATTTAGTTGTTGTAGTCATAAGTTGTTATTGTATTTAACATTTACCTAGTGAGGCACTGCAGGTGCCTTTCCACGGTCACCCTGGAGAGATGTAATGGGTGAAACTCAGACACGTTCACCCTGGACATAAGTTGACACAATAAATCAATCAACAAAAGTTATGAAATTCACCTGTAAAATTAAAAAAATGAAATATTGGAGTAATATCAGAAAAAAATAATGAAATTTCAGAAATTTAGTTGTTGTAGTCATAAGTTGTTACTGTATTTAACATTTACCTAGTGAGGCACTGTGGGTGCCTTTCCATGCTCACCCTGGAGAGATGTAATGGGTGAAACTCAGACACATTCACCCTGGACAGAAGTTGACACAATAAATCAATCAACAAAAGTTATGAAATTCACCTCTAACATTTAAAAAATGAAATATTGGAGTAATATCAGAAAACAAAATAATGAAATTTCAGAAATTTAGTTGTTGTAGTCATAAGTTGTTATTGTATTTAACATTTACCTGGTGAGGCATTGTGGGTGCCTTTCCACGGTCACCCTAGAGATATGTAACGGGTGAAACTCGAACACGTTCACCCTAGACAGAAGTTGACACAATAAATCAATCAACAAAAGTTATGAAATTCACCTGTAACATTTAAAAAATGAAATATTGGAGTAATATCAGAAAAAAAATAATGGAATTTCAGAAATTTAGTTGTTGTAGTCATAAGTTCTTACTGTATTTAACATTTACCTGGTGAGGCACTGCAAGTGCCTTGCCACAGTCACCCTAGAGAGATGTATTGGGTGATTTTCTACCACGATCACCCTGGACAGATGTTGACACAATAAATCAAGCAATAAAAGTTAGGAAATTCACCTGTAACATTAAGAAAATGAAATATTGTAGTAATAACAGAAAAAAAAATGAAATTTATGAAATTTAGATGTTGTAGTCATAATTTTTTACTGTATTTAACATTTACCTGTTGAGGCAAAGTGGGTGCCTTTCCACGGTCACCCTCTCCATCTATTCAATTTAAGTTGTAATCGATCAACAACTCTTCACCTGAAACTATTGTTTTTGTTGCACATACAAATATATGATTTACTTCACATGCCTCAAATATGCAATTTGGTTTCTTAGTTGTTGCCACTGGTCTTGTACTATTTATAAAGCCCGCAATGTTTCTAGTAGCTTTTGGCCTTCCATCAATATACATAGTTGCCCCTTTATTTTGATTTTTATCTAGTAGTTGTATATAATTTGTGGCAACTCCATATATCCGCATACTTTGCGTATATCGGACCAACATCAACCAGTGATTATATTTGTATAATGGTTCGACATACTCCATCAATTCAGTTACAGTGCCATAGCTGACCTTTATGCCATCTGTTAACGCCCTGTAAATTTCCTAGAGGTTGTCAGGAAAGAAGAAATCTACGGGAAGTAACTTTATCCAACCACTTCGAAAGTGGGATCTAACCCTACCAACTTCACAGAGGGATCTCTCTATATGATTTAGATATGTTTCAAATTTAAAATATTAGGCTAGGTAAATAGAATATGTTGGTTTTGTTGTTGTAGTGTTTGTCGGGTTCGCTGAGATAGTTTACACATCCATTGGGCTATGGGGTCTGTACCATGAAAATAAAAATCTAAACCAGAAAACAAAGGAACCTTTTACAGGGCGAGATAATGTAACTGCTGGATTCTTTTACCGACATAAACGAGGAAATAGTAGAAAAGGTGAGAATGTCAATTACAACAAAGAAGCAGTTAAGAATTTGTTTATCATAAAATCAGAAGATGAAACACTAAAATCTTTCAAAGTGAGAAACAGGGTATACAAAGATAAATCCTGCAACATTCATTACTTTCAAAGATTAGATTTAGCAAACAGTGTGATAACTAAGCAAGAATAACATTAAACTTAGAAAGAAAAACATCACCAGTGAATACATGCAAGAATCCTGTAAAAATGCCTCTTTGTATTAATGGAAGATCTCTTGAAAAATATTACAGTATGATAGCTCGTAGGGCGTAAAGATCAACCCTCAATACTTCAAAAAGTGAAGTATTTATAACCAAAAATTACAAACGATCCTGTCATTAAAGATCGGGATGTGGTAAATCTATTTTTAGCCTAACTAACTTAACAAATTACATAAATCTAGGAAACTGTTTGATGATGTGTCGCAACTGCATGTTATTTTCTGGGTGGACCATTGGTGAGGCCTCTGCATGAACTCGTCTGACTGGAAAACTGACTGGGCTAGGATAGCTCATCGATTACTCGATCATGTCGCAAAGTTCTTCCCATTGAAGATGACTGGAAACGCTGAACTTGAGTAACCTTCGGTATACTTCATCCATCTCTGTGTACTTGGAAAAAGTAGGCTTGGTGATGAAGATATACCGAATCTCATGCTGAATACTGATGTCCAACTAAAGTGCATCTAGGAATGCTTTTCCAGTGATGCTACCTTGAATCCCTGAAAATTTTGAACTATCCTTAGGCATATCGGCTAGTCTCTTTTTGTAATTTGGGAGCGTCATCAATTTGTAATTTATCACCTTCAAACCAGGAAGACCTTTCTTCTGTAGGGCCTCAATCTTGCTGATAAACCTTTGTACCCCTAGTTCCATGGCCTGAAGCTTTTCTTCTAGCTGTAGCATCATTCCTCTCTTGGTCAAGACTCTTTTGACCTCAAGGATGGTCTCTGTTCTATCCTCAATTCTCAGCTCTTCCAGCTCCTCTCTGGTTTTAGAATTCAAGAATTTGATGATTTCATTAGCCTGTGTGGGAATCTCTCCCAGTTCTGATCTGATCTTCTCGATGGCTTGTTTACTTCTCTGCACTAGTTCATTTTGCTCAAACATAATCTGTATCATTGGCCATATTTTGTTCATAGACTTGGTGATGTCTATCTAGACACTTTCTTTGACTTCGACCAGTGTTTTACCTGCCACTGTTTGCTTCCGGAGCTGTTGTAACTCTTGTTTGAGCTGGTCTGACACCTGTTTTTCCTTGGAGAAACTGGTTTGATAAGAAGATTTGAGTTCCTGAAGGTTCTCAATCTCATTTTTGAGCCTGCTAATCTCTGTCTCCTGTAGGTTCATCTCTTCCATATATTTGGCCAATTCAACCGTCTTTTCCAGAGACGTCAGTGGATTCAACGATGGGACTTCTGCTAGTGATGTTGTGCTCACTCCTGAGAGTGGAACTACACTCAATGGAATGACTTCCATGGGTTTCAACTGTTCTTTCTCTTTCACTAGCTTCTCCATCTCAATTTCCATTTCCTTTAGTTGTACATTTTTCTCCATGATTAACTTAAGCATCTCATCTTTTTCTCCTTCTGTCTCTACTATTTCCTTTGCCTATGAGTCTACTGTTGGGGGCAACTTCAATTGTTTTCTCAAAGATGCTATGTTTACGTTTTTCTTATTGATCATCTCCTCGACTGCTTTCACATTCGAGGGATCGTACCCGATCTTGAGGACTAGCTCCTCCAATGTCTTGATCCTATTGTCCTTGGAAAAGAATGATATCTTCTCCAACTTCAACTGTGTCTAGACGTTGTTCAGAGACACTTTTAACCTGGAGGCAGTAGTGGAAGCATGTGCCAACGTGGAGAAAACCATTTCTCCAGTTTTCCTATGCAGATCCATTTGATTGGTAGGATGCACGTCTTGGGTCTGGAATTCAAAGGTTTCCCTTTTATAGTCGGTGATTACCTTTGGGTCTGGCACCTGTGCTTGCAGAAATGCCATGTGCATTCTTCCCTTCTCTGTGTTGAACGTCGATAGCAGCCTGTGTTGTGCAGTCGATGTTTGCTTCCAGAATTGGGCATATGTGTTGTTAGTCAGAGTTTGATTCTTTTTCTTGATCAAGTCATATTTTTCAAAGATGCTCAGCTTTGGTCTTGTCTTGCCTGGATGGTTGATTGGTGAAGTATATGTAGTCTTATTTGGTAACACAGTGGTTATAATCTACTTGTTTCTTGTGTTGAGGAGCGACCGATCAACCTCTGTCACTGTAGTGGATGGAATTTCCTTTTCTCCAGCCGGGTCAGGAGCTGGACTGGTTTTTGGCCTCTTGGTATGCAGTCAGAATTCTTCTAATGACACTTCAATGACAGTAGGTGACAGATCCTGCCTAGGAATTTTCTCCTTCAGATCCTATGGTGTGGTTGTCTATGATACAGTGCCGAGGGGTCCTGTTGTTCTGTTTCAACCAAAGTGTTTGGTTCCCATCCTGTCTAGTTTGCAAATTTATCTACCTCATGCCTAGATTCGTGGACATATGGGATATTCTTGTTTTTTATCCTCATCTCTGAAATTATCCCGCACACATCATAATGCCATGTGAAATTCATGAAGAAATTCATTTCCTTCAGAAGCCTGTCTGCTTCCTCCCCGGTGCCTCGATTTTTGCAGATGAAAGACCCAATCTGCCCTTTGATTATGAGTTGTTGCTTCTTCTTTAAATACAAAAAATGAATATCATCTGAGTTTATCATCTGCCTTATGTATTCCAGAGAAACAATTATGACAGGTAAGTATTTGGGCAATTTATATGGGGCCAAATCGCACCCATAGACTCTGATCTCAGTGTGATTTTGATACAGGTACCAATCACCAGTCTGTGTATGATCTGAGAGATGTAGGATCCTCTGAACTTCGTCATTAATCCTAGGTTCGGGTCTGTCGCTGAGCATACTCACCACTGGGTGGTAGAATTGATCGATGACCTGCTTGAAACTGAATTCTGTGGAGTTATGTCTGAGCAGGGAAGTCCATGTGGTTACTGCCTGGGGTCTGCCATCTCCTTCCATCTTCTACATGGAAAAAGAAAATTTGTCCTCTTGGAAGAAAACAAACAGGTATGCAAGTATTGAAGATTACCGAAACATGCCTTCCGTGGCGAAATTGACAAATTGCTCGTGAATATTGTTCGCCAGGAACATGCTGAAGTCGAACTGTGTAGTAGGCTTCTCATCGGTGGAGAAAATAGACAAAAATCCCAGAATGGGTTCATCTACCCACTGATCTGAATAATAATCCAACAAGGTGCATAGGGACGTGATAACCTGGTTTCTTTTCGCTGAGAACATGGAGGAAGGATAAGGGGGATTTGTAGCGAGGAGCTGAGCGGATTGTGGAAGAAAAAGCTCAAATATTTGAGCTCTTTGAGGAAAATTCATCTTCTGGTATAACTCTGTAAGGATTTCAAGGTTAAAAGGTGATGCGGAGTCGGCTCAGGATATTTGCATCATTTGGTCAATGGTTTCTAGTGTGATGAGGAAGAGAACTTCCTTGGACGAGGATACGATGGCTCTTTGCTCAGGAATATAGTGGGATTGGCACTTGAGGGAGAACTCTGGGAAATGGTGAATCTGGGGGAAGAGATACAGGGCTAGGTTAGACTCCGAGAGTCAAATTTTATCACTCTGGTCCAGGAAGACTTCTTTAAGCCATGATTGAAGGTCTGCGAAGTCGAAATCACACTTAGTGTCTGCGATTAAGTAGTCTTTGTCAGCCAGTGGTATCCTGTCGAGATCGACAGGAGGCAAGAGAAATGGATTCTCCTCTCCTTCTGTTCATTTTGATTTTGGCGCCATTACTATAACAATACCTGCAAATAAAACAATATTAGTGGGGGCGATTGTAGATGGGGGCGACTGACTGTAAAGGAGAAGAAAACGGGGTAAATGCTTTGGTGCGATGAGTGGGTAAATGGTGAAGGAATGAAGAGTGAGGGTAATTTTTAATAAATAGGTATCTGTTGGGCACGGGGGACAGGTCAATTGGTTAACAGATAAGTTATCCAGTAATAAATGGCCAACGGGTCATTTAGAATGTGAGATGGTAGGTGACAATGATTGAGGGATACAGATGGGTGATGTGGCGGTTATCGATTGAGGGAAAAAACCATGGCGAGGGGACTTGCCATGAGTGAATGAGGGAGAAGGACTGACGGAGTTATGGGATGTGACTCTTTTGGAAAGGTGGATGATGATGTCAGGAGGTGATGTGGTATGTCAGGAAGTGAGAGGTGGTGGGATTTGGGACCAGTAGATTCATGCCACGTATAGATAGGGGGCCCGCCAGAGTAAGATTCCATTCCGGACCCTCCCCCCACCGTTAAAGGTAGATCAGTCGGGGAGGTCCAAAAAATACCTTGGGCCGTCGATCTAAGCGCTTTCCTTTGGACCGCAGATCTGTGCGCGCTCTTTAACACACATTCCAGACCCCCCCCCCTCCATTAAAGGAAGAACAGACGGTGGGGTCCAGAATCCAATACATACCATATATTTAAGAGCCAAAACTTGGGTCGTCCAGATGCGCACATGCATTATCAGTGATTCTGAACCCCCCCCCTTCCGTTAAAGGTAGAACGTTCGAGGGGGTCTGGAAAGATTTGTCCATTGTAGATCTAGGCGCAATCATCTGGGTCATTGATACATGAGCGGTGCATAAATGTGGGCATGAAAGCATATGTGCCCTGAAAAACTTAGGATAAGAGCATATCATGGGTTTTTCCCAAGATTTTACATCTTTACATCACCAAGGGGTTAGGCAAACAACTTTTCGAGCATTCAAAACATGGTCCAACATTGATCATCGAGCTGGTTTTATTGAAGTAAAGCAAACTAGCCTATGTTCTAACCTAACTTCCTAGGACAATTAGCCCAGATTAAACTGTTGGGCTAAGAACTTACTCTACCCTGGGGCTATCTGACCAAGATTAGACAGTCTGGCCAGATTTATTCACTAACTAACCTAGATCACTTAGCTAAGATTAAACAGTTTAGCCAAGCTTATTCACTATTCCTATCAACGTCAATTTAAAAGAACTTGGCCATGCTTGAAAGGTATGGACCAAGTCACTATTATTGCATGGGGATCTTATTGAAATTCTTTTATGCCCTCTTTTCTTTTTCTTTCTTTTCTTTTTTCTTTTTCTTTTTCTTTCTTTTCTTTTTCTTTTTCTTTCTTTTCTCAAATTATTTGCAGAATGAAAAATCATTTGACAAACAAAAAACACTAGAGAGATAAAATTTCAGTCACCAGTTGATCCTATAAATTATAGGGTGATAACACCATCCATGGAAAATAACTCCAATCCACGTAAGGACGAAGGAGCAATGCGATATATCCTCCCATCGATGAAGAAATCTATGTCCACTTCAGGTAGCTCCTTAGGTGCTCATCGTTGCACTAGATGTTTATACCTCAAGGGCAACTCAATGTCACCTATGCTGTTAGCATCATAATTACACGACCCTCCATTGGCAATAAAAAATTGCATGTGGGTACGAAATATTTTCCTTACCTTTTCTAACCTAGCTGATCTAGAACCGCTATATCTAGTACACCACGTCTCACTTTCAACCTCTCTTACTATATATTGATCATCACTCAAGAAAGATAGATCCGATAGATACCTATTTGGTGGTACCTACACTCGTTAAAACAAGAAGATAAGTTATCATGCCAATATACGTTTTTGGTACCAACACAGTTGCATATAGTTGCATTTAGTTGCATAAAGTTGAAATTGCCACACCGATCCGTCATATAGTTGCATAAAGTTGAAATTGCCAGACGTAGTTGCATATAGTTGCAATATAGTTGCATATAGTTGCATAAGTTGCAATATAGTTGCATAAGTTGCATATAGTTTCATATAGTCGCATATAGTTGCATAAGTTGCAAAAAGTTGCATAAGTTGCATATAGTTGCATACGAAATTGTTGCAATATAGTTGCATATAGTTGCAATATAGTTGCAATATAGTTGCATATAGTTGCATAAGTTGCAATATAGTACCAACATAGTTGCATATAGTTTCATTTAGTTGCATAAATTTGAAATTTCCACACCTATCCATCATATAGTTGTAGATAGTTGCATAAGTTGCATATAGTTGCATAGTTGCATAAGTTCCATAAGTTGCGTAAAGTTGCATAAAGTTGCGTAAAGTTGCATAAGTTCCATAAAGTTGTTGAAGTTGCATGTTGCATAGTTGCATAGTTGCATATAGTTGCATATGAAATTGTTGCAATATAGTTGCATAAGTTGCAATATAGTTCCATAAGTTGCAATATAGTTTCATTTGATCACTCACCAATATTTGAGAATATAGTTGCAATATAGTTGCATTTGGAACCATTGGTACGTTTTCATAATAAGAATAGGTATCAAGGTGTGTACCATGACTAGAAAGGAAAAAAAGGGCCTTAGGTCCTAAACATATTTTCTTTGGCTCATTGGCCATTACAAAGGCCTCAAACCAACACATCTATCCTATTTAATAGACTATGGTGCTTGGGTGGGATATGGGTGTCATTCACAATTTTTTCACACCATGTATGGAACTTAGGTCTTGTCCATGGTCAGGGAAATAACATAAGGCTTTTAGGTCCTATTTAAATCTTCTTAGGTGCATATAGTTGCATAAGTTGCATATAGTTTCATAAGTTGCATATAGTTGCATGAGTTGCAATATAGTACCAACATAGTTGCATATAGTTGCATTTAGTTGCATAGAGTTGAAATTGTTACACCATCCGTCATATAGTTGCATATAGTTGCATAGTTTCATAAGTTGCATATAGTTTCATAAGTTGCATAAGTTGCGTAAAGTTGCATAAAGTTGCGTAAAGTTGCATAGGTTCCATAAAGTTGCTGAAGTTGCATGTTGCATAGTTGCATAGCTGCATATAGTTGAATATAGTTGCATAAGTTGCAATATAGTTTCATAAGTTGCATATAGTTCCATAAGTTGCATAAGGTACGTTTTGGAACTTAGGTCTTGTCCATGGTCAGGTAAAGAACGTAAGGTTTTTAGGTCCTATTTAAATATTCTTAGGTGCATATAGTTGCATAAGTTGCATATAGTTGCATATAGTTGCATAAGTTGCAATATAGTGGCATAAGTTGCATATAGTTGCATAAGTTGCAATATAGTACCAACATAGTTTCATATAGTTGCATTAGTTGCATAAAGTTGAAATTGCCACACCTATCTATCATATAGTTGCATATAGTTGCAAGGCAACATAAGTTGCATATAGTTGCATATAGTTGCATAGTTTCATAAGTTGCATTGTTGCATAAGTTGCGTAAAGTTGCATAAGTTCCATAAAGTTGTTGAAGTTTCATAAGTTGCATGTTACAATATTGCATAGTTGCATATAGTTGCATACGAAATTGTTGCAATATAGTTGCATGTGTTTCATATAGTTGCATAAGTTGCAATATAGTTGCATTTGACCACTCACCAATATTTGAGAATATAGTTGCAATATAGTTGCATAAGTTGCAATATAGTTGCAATATAGTTGCATTTGGAACCATTGGTACATTTACATAAGGTTTTTGGGTCCTATTTAAATCTTATTGGGATTAAGATTAATGATGAAGTTGTCAAAAAACATCACAAGACATATGTAAAAATCTTTAGCCTCTGTGTGGGATCTTTGGTGCCATTAATAGTTTTTTCATAATAAGAACAGTTCTCAAGGCTTTTACCATGTCTAGGGGAAGAAAACAAGAACATTAAGCTCACAATCAAAGTTCTCAAATTCAAGGCCCATGAACGAGGCCTCAAATAACCATGTAGATATTATTTAAGAGATATTTGACCTCAAGGTCTATGAACTAACCATTGAATGATCATGTAGATAATGTTTTAGGGATATTTGGCCTCGAGGTGGGATTTGGAGACCATTAGTATTTTTTCACTTCACATATGGGAGTTTAGTCTTGTACCATCATCAAGGGAAGGAGAAAAGGGAATTAGGATTTAAATGAACCTTATATGCTTAATGACCAAGATCAAGGACTCCAATTAGGAATATGGGCAACATTGGTATGCTTTAAATAATAATAAAGGCTATTAGGACACCGTATGGGCACCATTCACAGGTTTTATGCATCATAGTTGGCTCTCAAGGCCTCTAAGAAGAAACTTAGAGCCATTAGGAGGATATAGTTTCATTCATAAGTTGCATTAGGAGGATATAGGTCACACATTCATAAGTTGCATATAGTTGCATAGTCGCATATAGTTGCATAGTTTCATAAGTTGCATATAGTTGCATAGTTGCATAAGTTGCATTGTTGCATAAAGTTGCATGTTGCGTAAAGTTGCGTAAAGTTGCATAAAGTTGTGTAAGTTGCATTGTTGCATAAAGTTGCATGTTGCGTAAAGTTACATAAAGTTGCGTAAAGTTGCATAAGTTGCATTGTTGCATAAAGTTGCGTAAAGTTGCAGGTCCAAGTGTTGAAATCATGGCCTTCCTATTAAGTTTTGAAAAAGTTCATAAGAAGCCCAATCGTTTGAAATGGCTCAATGCCCCCATACCGAAGTGGCCCATTATCCTTGTTTCAGAATGCTCAGTGGGCTTACGTTCAAAGTATTGTTATTAGATGAAGTTTAAAAAGTGGTAGGATGGATTGAAATCAAAAAAGTGTCGATGGGCTAAAGTTTTAAAATTTCTCAATGAGCAATGTTTCGAAATGGCTCAAGGGGATTAAATTAAAAAACAGATCGATATTGCAAAATGCCCTGAAGTTTAGAAGTGGGCCAAAGTTGGTGAAATGCTTAAAATTTTGTAATGGCCCAAAGTTCAAGAATGGGTTGAAGTTAAATTTGGCCCTAATGTTCAAACATGGTCCAAATATTGGAAGAGGCCTAATGACCTAGTCCATAAACGCCTTGAAGTTTATAAGAGGGCCAATGGAACAAAGTTTGAATTTGCATGATGGGTGATGTTTTAGAGTTTCTAATGGAGTTAAGTTCGAAGTATGGATGTTGGGAAAAGTTTAAAAAGTGGCCAATGACCGATGAAATACATGGAAATAGTCCTGATGGTCTTAATTTTGAACAATGGTTGAAGTCTCAAAAGGGGTAGAAGATTCAAATTAACTTAGTCTTTGAAAAGGGGGCAAAATTAAAAATTAACCGAAAGTTCGCAAGAGGGGCACACAACCAAGAAAACCGAAGAGCCAACAACACAGGTGTGGTGGGAGAAAAACTCGGGGTTTCCCGAATGCAAGACAAAATTGGGGTTTCCAGAGGCAATGCAAGGCAAGTTGGAAAGAGGGGCGCCCCAAGGCAAGCCGAGTTGGCAAGAGGAGCACCCAACCAACAAAACCGAAAGAGCTAGCGACACAGGTGTGGTGGGAAAAAAAGCTTAGAGTTTCCAAAGGCAATGCAAGGCAAGTTCGCAAGAGAAATGCCCAGCCAACAAGGTTGAGCATTCACATATAAGAATATCATTAACGACAAATACAAAAAAAAAATCTAGTTCTCCCAATTTTCGTCCACTGGTGATGGAAGATGGTCTGCGGTGTTGAATTGCACCAACAAAAGCACAAAAAATACATGAGTTGTTTAACTTCTAGGTGATGTAACTTTCAACTACAAACTCAGAATGGGATGAGAGTATAGGCATTGGAAATCTATTTTAGAGGAGAAAATAAAAATATTCATAATTAGGAAATGTATTTGTGTTTAGTAATCCCGAAACAATTACATAATAGAGCCTTTGAGCTTGATTTAACAAGGCAAATTGTTCATGTGGGTGAACCCTAAGGTATCTTAAACTTGCATAAATATGTCTATGATGAAGAATGAGCATACTAGATGCAAACATTATAAGGTGTGATTGCTTATCTTCCATGATGATTCTTTCATTATGATGTGGAGGCACAATTGGCTTGGTAAGAGCATGGTAGTTTAAGGTGTGTGTCAACTAGTAAGTTAAATGTTTGATTGAGGATGGCTAGGTATACTTGGCATATTTGAATTGATGGTAAATCATGACAAGGGAAAGGGACTGAGGTTGTTGGTGCCCTTACTAGAAAATGCATTCAATGCATTTGTCTCCAACTAATTCATAGGAAGAATATTTTCAATTTGGAATCTTTCTTCTTTAGCTAATTCATTGAACACCATAAAAGACTTCCTCAAATTAATCTTCATACTTGTAACTTTACAATAGATTCCCAAAATCTTCTTAATGCTTATAATTTCCCTTAAATATCCATGTTCGAAAGTCATTATGTCATATACAAAGAGTAGATGTGAAATGACTAATGAATTATAATTTTTTATTCCCTTTACTAACCTTCTTCTCCTATCATCTTTGATCACAATACTTAATCATTTGGCTACTAATAAAAAGAGAAAATAAGATAAAAGGCATTGTTTTCATAGGCCTCAATATGAATTTAAAAAACTAGAGGGAGAACCATTTATAAGAACTGTAAAGGAAGTTGATGAAAGACACCCCATAATCCATTCTATTGTATGTAGATTCATTATAAGATGGAGCAATAAAAATCTAAGGCATAACTAGTTCACTTTGTCATATGCTCTTTCAAAGTCCAACTTCATGACAACAATAGGTGGTTTCTAGGTTTTATTTGTGTGCAGTCCTTCTTGGGTTGACCCCACAACATCATGGATTTGTCTATTGTATAAAAAACCAAAATGTTCTTCATACTAATTTAATACCAAGGCTCCTTTGAAGGAGTTTAATACCAAGGCCTTTGGCTCCTTTGAAGGAGTTTAATACTAATTTTATTTCATCCTTTGCCACTTGTGCTTCTATACCTACGTTCATTTCCTCGTCAATAAGCCTGGAAAATAACCTAATGATTTCCATATTTCACCAATATTTCCATCTCTAGATCTTTAAACAAATTTTTGAAATGTTTCTTTCCCACCTCTACTATTTCTTTGAAAGATTTGATTATGGAAACATCTAGCTTACTAATCTCCCAAATAGTATTCAAAATTCTCCCATGACTCACATACTTATGAAAAAATCCAGTATTCATCTCACCTTCGTAAAGCTAGATAGCTCTACTTTTTGAGCCTCCAATATGTCTTCTCCTTGTCAGGTAAAGCCTTATTGTTTCCTTGAAGATCCTTGAGAGAAATAAATTCTTCCTTAGAAAATACCCCATCCTCGTTATTATCAAAAAGTCATTTGATGCCTTCTTCCACTTCTTTGAGCTCTTTCTTATTTTTTTAATCATAAATTTGAGACCACTCAGCTACTAACCCTTTTACCCTTTTCAAATTATTCGTGAATTTTTCTGAATCATCTTTGTGTTTGTCAAATTGATTCCATTCCCTAATGAATAGCCCTCTAAATTCCTCTTCAGCTAGCAATGAATTATTAAACTTAAAAGGGGAACTAGGTTTCCCACCTTCATATTCCAATCACTTTTCCCCATACTTTTCTTTTATTTATATTTAAGTTTAGATCCCCTCCAATTATGATGTTGTCCCCATTAAAAAAAACCAAATCCCTAAGCCCTTCCTAAAAAGGTTTTTTATCACTATAATAAAGTTTGTACAAGTTAATAATTTTATACACCTTCCCTAATTCTATAGACCCGACTTCGGTCTCAATACCTACATTTAAGACATTGGAGGACATTGCAACTATATTGGCATTCCACCTTAAGACTAACCCTCCTAAAATTTCTTCAAAATCCACCAATTTGTTTTTTCATTCTTTTAGAAAGGAAGACAAAAATTTTGTAGTTTTAGAGCCAAAACACACAATTTCTTGGAGAAGAAAGACATTTGGTTTGTAAATATTCGTTTTGGACTATATTCAATGGTTATTAAATTACACTACTCCCATGGGGATTTTTTCTTCTCATGTCATAATCAAGGGGAAAGAAGTCAAGATATAGGAGAAAGAGGTCAAACCATTTCCTTTGGCCGTGTGCCCTCCTCCTCTGCAAATCATGTGCCCTCCTCCTTCTCCCATCCTCCAAATCCGTCATCCTCTCCAAACCATGCTCCAAATCCGTCCTCCTCTCCAAATTGTACTCCAAATCCATCCTCCTCTCCAAATTGTGCTCCAAATCCATGGGACTGTGGTGGTGGTAGCTTGCAGCCTGCGCGTGAGTGATATAATGGTCGGACTATGGTGGTGAGTGCATGGACTGTGGTGGTAGCTTGTAGCCTCCGTGAGAGTGTAGTATGTGTTTTGAAATTTTTTATGTTTTTGTTTGTAATACCATATGGTGTTTTATTTTGGTTTTTATTTATGTTGTTTTTATTTTGGTTTTTAAATCTTTTTTTATATTATATATTATATATTAGATATATAATATATAATATACAACCCAACATTGATATACAACCCAAACATGAAGTTATGAGACCTACCTGGGTTGTGGATTTGAACCTGGGTTAGGAGTTGGTGTTTTAGAGGTTATGGGTTAATGGGTTAGTGATTTGGAGTCTAGTAGGCGTTAGTGGGTTAGTTGTCAAGAATTAGTGTGTTAGGGGTTGTGAGTTAGTGGGTTAGTATTTTTAACCTATATAATGGGTTTGTGTGTTCAACATTAGGGGTTATTGGTTTATAGGGTTAGCGATTACTAGGTTAGATGTTAATCAATTAATTGTCATTAGGAGTTAGTAGGTTAGATGTTAGTCAATTAGTTCTCATTGGGGGTTAACGAACAAGTGACCATTAGTGGTTGTGTTTTAGGGGTTATGGATTTCTCTCTTGGTGGTTTAGGGATCATTAGGGGATATAAATTTAATTGGTTGGTGTGTTAAAGATATTGGTTAAATCTCAATTAATCATTTAATAGGTTAGTAGGGCAGAATTTATTGTGTTAGTGATTAGTGGGTTAGGATTTAGTGTCTTAGTTGTCATCCAGTTAGTGGTTAGTGGGATAATTTCCATCCATGGTTAATGGGTTAGGGTTATGTGT
>JZKD02S0284884.1:375400-445294 GCA_000966675.3 Picea glauca | reverse complement strand
GCCAACCATTAGGTGTGCAAGTATCCCAACCATTATTGTCACTGTTATATTATTTTCAATTTATGCAAGTGTGATCCCTTTTGGGTACTAGGGATGTAACAAGTGGTATCAAAGCCTCAATCAAGATTTGTTGGTGTTTTTTTGTTAGGTCTTAAAAATTAAAAGAGAGAAGAAAATGACAATCAATTACTATCATTTCACCGATCAGGGTTGAGTTTCAAGAGCAATTCAATATCTTTATCAATGAAAAGAGAGAGAGATTATAGCTACAATTGAAGGGAAAAGGGTATGTGGATTCCATAAACCTAGAATATTATGGAATCCACATACCCTTTTCCATAGAATATACTAACTATATCCAAAAACCAAAGACATGAAATATGGTACTACACATATTATAATATATTATTAATGAAAAAACAAGCTAAATGAAATTTGGACATTTGAAAAAAAATTTACAAGTTAAATGAGTACATCAATAAAAAATAACATATTAACCTTGCAAGTTCAAAATCTGAGCTATGTAGATCGAGAATTGGATTTGTTCAACCAGTAGGTGACGGAAAAAATAAACAGCTCAAACAAAAGCCAAGAACAATGTCGCAACTATAGCAATTGTGTCGCAAAGTCACTTAAAGTCACGTATATATAGATAAAATAGTCAACTAGCCATTAACACCGACCAATGAGATAGGAAAAAATTCCGTCGATATTGCCACGAAAGTTTGTCGCTATAGTGATGAAAATCCCAACTAGATTTAAATAAGTTTTTGGTCAATATTGCGATGAACTTTCATGGCAATAGTGACGAAAGTCCCGCCCTGTTTAAAAAAAAATATGAAACTAGTTGAAGCATCGAAAAATTTCATGGAATAATTTGCCCATATGTAGTAGTGACTATATGGATACAACCAGAAGGAGGATACAACCCCCTATGTTCTCTGGATACAACCGGAAGGTGGCTACAACCACATGTCCTTGCCCCGTCCAACTGTCCTGATGTAGAAGTAGAATGATGGAACCACTATCACACTATCACTGTGAGATATACTATTGTAAACTTGTACCACTCAACCTGTAATCAACTTGTAAAAACCTGTACCAATAACCTGTGACAACACGTACCATACATCAACCTGTACCTCAACTTGTACCATAAACAAATTCATCAACCATGCACCAAACCTGTACAAATAACCTGTCACAATAACTTGTCTAAATAACCTGTAATCAACCTGTACTATAAACAAGTGCATCAACCATGCACCAAAATATACCTCAACCTATACCATCAATGAGAGCATCAAACATGCACCAAATATGTAACATTCATGCATCAAATACACATAAACTATGAATCATCAAGATGTACCAACATCATCAACTATACACCTCATGTATGTGCCAACTCATCAACTACTTTTTTCAACCATGTACCCAACATGTACCTCAACCATATACCAAATACATATACCAATATAACCATCAAAAGTTCTCTAGCAATACATCATGTTATCCATAAACAAATACCATAAAACCTTACATCAAACCATGTGCCATAACCTCACTTTTATGTACCCTCAAGGATGTATCATTCATAACCCAGCCATATTTCAATACCACTAACAAGTGTCTCTCACAATGCACCACAAGATATTCCAATAAATCAAACTAAGTGCACTGACAATATACTTCAATAGATCTTCCTCAAAACCATTCTACAACAAGCCCTAAAATTCCAAGAGGCCACCCAACAAATTTACTAGGAAAACCCTCAACTAGATTCATAAGTTCAACACTACACATATGAAAACCATACCTTTTTATTCTTGTAGTGTTTTGTTTTCGCGATTTTTCTGCCGTGGTTTTTCTGCAACATTTTTTTTGCCGTGGTTTTTCTGCCACACTTTTCCTGCCACACTTTTTTTGTCGTGGTTTTTCTGTTGCACTTTTCCTTCCACGATTTTCCTGCAGCAATTTTTCTGCCGCACTTTTATTGCCATGATTTTCTTGCTGCACTTTTCTTACCGCACTTTTTCTATCGCAGTTTTCCTGCCACGATTTTTTTGCCGCGATTTTTTTCTACATTTTTCTCTATCAATAATACCTGCCCAAATAACCTTTCACAAAATAGATATTCAATTATATTCAATAGGTGATTAACTAATATACCTTTGTCTCTTTATCATACTTTCATGTAGCTTCCTCAAGGGGTTACCTTCTAACCATCTTAACCCACTTTCCTTATTTTAAGGCTAACCCACTTCTAACCACTTGTCCACTTAGTAATTTCTCCATTAAATTTATTATTTAAATAATTTATTTTGTATGCACTTTGAATTATAGTACACTCATCACTTCACTTTATTATTTAAATAATTTATTCTTTGCAACCACTTTGACTACTTTGACCTTTTGGGGCTTCTAGATGACACATGAGGGTTCTTCAACTTCACATCTCCATAAATCTCTAATCGTGAGGAGTTATGTGATGTTCCACATACCACCATAAATGGAATGACATTTACTATCCATATAGAATAGTCTTACCTGCAAATATATCAAAACTCATACCATTATGCATCAACCAAACTTGGGTCCATTACCCAAACCTTTGTGATACCGAAATTCACTACCAGACTTTCTTCAAGGGTTGACATCAATGCTAACCAACCCAATTAATCAACAATCTCCCCCTTTGGAATTTATGGAAACACTATGATGCAATATTGAAGTCATGTCATTCTATACTGAAGTCATATCACTCATGCTCTTCCTGTATTATCACAATAGATTGGAATGAGATCATCATACTCAACCTGTATATCTGTTAGAGTTTGTTTCATCCATAGAACTTGTGTACAACATGTTTTTGTTGCAATATATTCTTCTTCGGTTGTAGATAAGGATATTGATGATTGTTTCTTGCTTAGCCATGATACTAAATAATCACCCAAGTAGAATGCTACTCCACTAGTGCTTCGTTGGTCATCAATGAAACCTACCCAATATGCATCTATGTAGGCAATAAGTGATCGATGTTTCCTTTTGGATACCATAATCCAAACTCTTTTGTTCCTTTGAGTTATCTGAAAATCCTCTTCACTGCTAATACATGTGATTCCTTTGGTGATGCTTGAAATCATGCCACTTGTACAACTTCCTACATTACATCTGGTCTAGATGTTGTCACATATAGTAAGTTATCAATAATTGACCTGTATTGGCTCTGGTCTGTAGTCTTTGAATCATCATCTTTGTTCAACTTGCAACTGGTTTGCATATGAGTGGTAACTGGTTTGCAATGTTCCATTCTGAACCTGTTTAGCATTTCTTTGATATACGTAGTTTGATAAATAAAAATTCCTTGGTTTCTTTGACATATCTGAAGACCCAGAAAGAAGGATAGTTCTTTGAGTAATGAAATTTCAAATTCACTCTGCATATCCTTTGCAAATTTATGCCTTGATGTAGAGGTTGTTGTATGTACCTCCTTTTCTGAACCTTGCCTGTTCTATATTTTTATCCAGTCTAGAGTACCATGCTCTAGGATATTGTTTTAGACCATACAATGCCTTCTTCAATTTACACGAATAATCTATGTTCTCTGACAACTGAAATTCTTCTGGTTGTTCAATGTAGACTTCTTCTTCAAGTTCCCCGTTAAGAATGATGATTTCACGTCCATCTGATTCATCAATTGTTACATTGATGCTTTGCACAACTTTTTTTGATATCATATTGTAACACTTGTATTATTTCCTTGTACTTGAGTAACCAACAAGTACTCCTTTGTACACATGAGATTCAAACTTTCCCATTCTTCATTCTTCTCTTTTGATGTAGCATTTGCTTCCAAATATTCTGACATGCTTCACATTTTTGGGTCTTCCTTTCCATAGCTCGTAGGGAGTTTTTTCATTGTTGTTTATGAGAATTACTCTGTTTTGAATGTGAACTTATGTATGCACTGCATGTGTCCAAAACATATCAGTCAATTTGGAATCCATTAGTATTTTTCGATCCATTTCTTGTGTAATTAACATCAATAATGTTCCTTTTTCTCCGAACCACTCTTTGAACCAATATATGAATCCATTCTCTCGTCCACTGACATATATATGTCCAAACCTGCTAAGTGTTCTTACTAATCCATTTCTGTCCATACTTTCCAATATTCTACTGCACAAATTTCCATAATGATGACCCATTTATTACTACACTATTATGAAGTATTCACCACTACAATTATCAAACTATACATCTGCTAATTGACTGCTTTGAATCTGTCTACTCAAACTCTGCAAGATGCTCGAAGGATGGTTCTTTGGTCTGTCATAGCTATCGCATAGACTCCTCCTGTCTAATATTCATGTTACCTGGGAGTCTCTAAGTTGGATGGATCAGAACAATTCCTACTCTGATGTGTATTCATAATCATCTTCATTGGTAGATTCATCATCTCTATGAGCTATGGCTTATTTCTTTCTATCTGTGGATTCATCTTTCACTACAATTACTGAAAGTACAATCTCTTGAACCTGTTCCTTATTTACCTGTCCTTCTTTTCTTTCAGTTATTTTCCAAACCTTTATGTATCTGACATCTTTCTTTTTCTCTGTAGAATTTTCTTCATCTCATTTTATTTCCAATCTTGTGATCACTGGGACCTGGTCTTTGTTCACATGTTCTTCGTGTTTTCTTATCCATGCTTTCTTATATTTGATATCAGTGTTCTCTTTAATGGAAGTATTGATCATGCTTCTACAATCACTAGCTATGTGTCCATAGTTATGACATTTGTAACATTCAATGTTATGTGGGGCCACATAGGCACTTGTTTCTTGAACATTTCTTTTATAATGTCTGCAATCTGCAACCTTATGTCCAAAATTAGTACAATAAAAACAATGACCATAAAAGAAATTTGCATACCTTAGAGTGAATGATCTTCTTTGTGGTGTAGTCCTTCTGAAATTCTTCCTTGACTAATCATGATCATGACTGAAGCTTCTTTGTGGATTGAACATGGATGGTCTTCTTGAATATGTATCTTTAATAGTTTTCTTAGATTATGGTTGACCATGATTCCTTCCTTTGAGTACTTCTGCATAACTCTTTCTATTTTCTTCATTCTTCTTTTCTAGCAACCTAGAGTGCTTCTCTTCATTCTCTATAATTGATTTGGATGTTTCTATCTCTTCAACTTTCTTGTTGAGCTTGACAATTTTACTTCTCAATGTGACAACTTCCTCTTCAAGATTCTCAACCTCTTCTTCTGTATTCATTATATGAGACTTCATGACTTCTTCTATTCTTTTCGCTTCTTCACATTGAATTTTTAATGTGATTATTTATTTTTCAAGTCCTTTCTCTTCTTGACCAAACTTTGTCTCAAGATGATTTAGATCGTTAGTTATTTCCTTAAGATGATTTGCCAATATCTTCTCTCTCATTTCTTCTTCTTCCTTCTATGCTGCTATGTTGGCTTCCAAATGTTTCTTTTGATATTCAAGATTTTCTTCGATCTTTCTCACTTCTTCTAGATGAGTTCATAAGTTCTCGATGACCTGTTGGGATTCTTCAAAAAAGTGAACACTTTCCTTTTGTTTCATCAATTCTTTCTTGAGTGACTTGTTTTTTTCTCTCAGTTCATCTAAAGCACTAATCAATTTTTCTTCATAATTGTCTTCATTTTCAATTGGTTTTTCTATATCATTTCCTTAATGGCATTCTATTTCAAGATGTCTGTGTTTTTCACAATTAAATAAAAACAACATACCTCTGGTGATTATGTACTCTTCATCTTATGAATCTGTTTGACATGGTGAACATAATTCTTCTTGATCTATATTTGCATCTTCTTTGGCATTTTCTGAATCTGCGATGGGTGAAGAATATATGTCATGTAACTTTGTTGGAGTTACTTCACACACACCTAAGATTTCTTTTTCCTAAGGTTTTTCCTTGTTTATTAGTCATTATTCAGTCTCCTATATTTTAGGAAGAATATTCCTCTATGAAGAATATTCTCTTCAGTTTGATCAGTTGAGTGGAGTCTAGATGCTACATTGGGATTATCACCATGCAGCATTGGGATCATCACCAACTAATGTGCATTTTCCTTGGGATCATCACCAGACTATCACATTACTCACGATTCCCTGATATCCTCCTCACTTCACTATGTTTCAGTCAGTTAATTGAAGACTGATAAACTAGTTAACCCAGACTAGGTGCCAGTTCACTCCCGTAACTGCATGAGAGACTAGACTAAGTGGCAGTTTACTCCCGTAATTGTTGTTGTGTGTTCAGATCATTCTATACCACCACTATGGCTCATTATTTACTCATGTATCCTAAATCTATTGTAAATTATTAACTCTTTGAGTGTGGAATACGGTTAATGAGAATTCTTCCATTCTTTCTCTCTTGCTTCTTCTTTTTCAATTTCTCTCTGCAAATGTGTGTAGTATTTTCTAGCTAGATATATTTTGTGCAGGTTCAACACATTTGAATGGTATCAGAGCCGACAAACTTCTAAGCAAAAGATACACCAAAATAGTTTTTGCAGGTACTGAAGATTGAAGAATGTAGAAAATATGGAATATATGTTTTACCCACCGGTAATACTTCTCACGCCTCATAACTATTTGGAGTGGAAGAAAAATATTATACTTCTTCTCATAAGTAGAGGCTTATACCAAATAACCATGGCAATGGAAGTAGAGCCTGATTCCACTGATGAGAAAAATGACTTTCTCAATAGACAAGATATGGCCATAGGATTTATCTGCTTGTCTATTTCTGCAGAAATTCTCCACCAAGTATGTGATGTCTCACAAGAATTCACTCCAAATGAATTATGGACCATATTGGAGGCTCTATTTGGGAATAAATAATATTGTGAATATTTAATGCAAGAGGTTGAACATATAGAGCCAGAAGAGAATCCATTAGAAGATCAAACCTATTATTATGAAGAGTCTTCTACAAAAGTATTTTCACAAATTTGTATTTCATTCATTGAAGATGGTGTCTACTCCATTTCATATTTGTTTTATGAGTTTCATGTGGAAGGTATATGGCATGCATCTCAGGAGTCACATCCAGACACTTTTCCATGTGCAATGCATGCATCTCGGGAGACAAAAAGGGATCCGCACACATCAGACTCAATTATGATATTTTCTAAGATAAATTTGCAGAAACAAATTGGATATTTGAATTCCTCTCAAAAAAAATTCCAATATTAAAAACACAATTTTCTGAAAAAGATTTTGGGAAGTGAAGTTATGATCATTTTAAAATCAACAAAATTTCAGCGTTTTATCTGGAAACGACTGCACAGTTTTCAAAGTTTCATCCAAACTTTATTTGGATCTTCTTCATTACAAGAAGAGAAAGTGGATATGTGTGGACATATAAATGATGCATATACTTCATCAGATCCATGGAAACATATACATCTTCAACAAAATCTTCAACGATAAAAAACTTGCACAGTTGCGAGGTCTTCTTGGAGTGAAGGACAGGGTTGCTTAGCAACTATTTTTTGTTCCTTCTCTTTTTTATTTTTTTTATGCATTGTAATTTGAGGGGAAGGTTTTCCCATGATGTTTTCCCTCTTTCCTCACTTTATTTCAGTGTATATTTTGTATTTGGGTAACTAATATGGCCTCGTTGTCGGGACCCATTCTTTATTTTCACCATAGTAATGTTCAGGGGGGATGTTGGAGTTACTTCACACACACCTAGGATTTCTTTTTCCTAAGGTTTTTCCTTGTTTATTAGTCATTATTCAGTCTCCTATATTTTAAGAAGAATATTCCTCTATGAAGAATATTCTCTTCAATTTGATCAGTTGAGTGGAGTCTAGATGCTACATTGGGATTATCACCATGAAGCATTGGGATAATCACCAGCTAATGAAAATTGTCCTTGGGATCATCACTAGACTAGTGCATTACTCATGATTCCCCAATCTCCTCCTCACTTCACTTTGTTTCAGTCAGTTAACTAAAGACTGATAAACTAGTTAACTCAGACTAGGTGGAAGTTCACTCCCGTAACTACCTGAGAGACTAGACTAGGTGGTAGTTTACTCCCGTAACTACTAGTATGTGTTCAGATCACTCTAGACCACCAATATGGCTCATTAGTTACTCATGTATCCTATATATATTGTAAATTATTCACTCTTTGAGTGTGGAATACGGTTAATGAGAATTCTTTCGTTCTTTCTCTCTTGCTTCTTCTTTCTCAATTTCTCTCTGCAAATGTGTGTAGTATTTTCTAGCTAGATCTATTCTATGCAGGTTCAACACATTTACAAACTTATCCCAAAGTTCTTTGGCTGATGAAAATTTACCAAAATTTTCTCTTACCAGACTAGGTAATCCTCCCCAGATGAAATCCATTGCTATTTTGTTATTCTTCTTCAATTCCTTCTTGGCTGCAGTGTTTTCCCTTTTTGAACTATCATATCTTGTAACAACTGATAGCCAAATTTAATGCCCATGTTCCTATAAAAATAATTTCATCCTTCTGCTCCACATCTCATACTTTAAACCATTCTGACCATTAAACATTGGTACTCCATTCTCAGAATAATCCATGATCTCATTCCAATGATTAAATTGTTTCCTAAAGGAACCTTCTCTTACCAATTGTTGGATTACTGAGAGGGGGGAAGTGAATCAGTAATAGAGAAATTTAATCATTTTTCACCATAAAATGCAAGTGTTATATCAATGTAGCATTATCATCCAATAGTTGCAAAATAAATAAACAATGAACAAATGAACAATCACACACATACATAGTACACCAGTGTTTTACGTGGAAACCCAAAGTGGGAGAGAACCATAGAATGTTTTTTCTTATATGTATTTAATAATTACATTCATTGGAAGCACCAACTTCCTTTGTTTTCCAGTTGAAATTGGAAGGAGGCTCCAACCCCTCAGTTTCTTAGGATACAACTTGAGGGAAGCTCCAACTCCCGAATTCTCTGGCTACAACCAGAAGGAGGCTACAACCCCCTATTTTCTCAGACTATAACCTGAGGGAAGCTCCAACTCCCCAATTATCTAGCTACAATCACCTATGTTCTCTGGCTACAACCGGAAGTTGGCTACAACCACCTGTCCTTGCCCCGTCCAACCACTCTAACTTAGAAGTATAATGACAGAACCATTGTCACACTATCACTGTGAGATATATTGTTGTAAACCTATACCAATCAACCCATAACAACATGTACCTCAACCTGTACCATAAACAAATGCATAAACCATGCACCAAACCTATACAAATAACCTGTCACAATAACCTGTCCAAACAACGTATAATCAACCTATACCATAAACAAGTGCATCAATCATGCACCAACCTGTACCTCAACCTATACCATCAACGAGTGCATCAACCATGCACCAAATATGTAATAATCATGCATCAAATACACATAAACTATGACTCATCAGTATGTACCAACATCATCAAATATACACCTCATGTATGTGCCAACTCATCAACTACCTGTCTCAACCATGTACCCAACATGTACCTCAACCATATACCAAATACATATACCAATATAACCATAAGAAGTTCTCTAGCAATACATCATGCTATCCATAACCAAATACCATAAAACATTACATCAAACCATGTGCCATAACCTCACTTTTATGTAGCCTCAAGGATGTATCATTCATAAGAGAATTATATACCAATACCACTAACAAGTGTCTCTCACAATGCACCACAAGAGAGTCAATAAATCAAACTAAGTTCATTGACAATATACCTCAATAGATATGGCTCAAAACCATTATACAACAAACCCTAAACTTCCAAGAGGGCATCCAACAGATTTACAAGGAAAACCCTCAACTAGATTCATAAGTTCAACACTACACATATGAAAACCATGCCTTTTTCTTCTTGTAGTGTATTGTTGCTGCGATTTTTCTGTCGCAGTTTTTCTGCAGCACTTTTTCTGCCGAGGTTTTTCTGCTGCACTTTTCCTGCCGCGATTTTTCTGCCACACTTTTTTCTTGCAGTTTTCTACCACATTTTTCCTACCGCACTTTTCCTGCCATGATTTTCTTGCTGCACTTTTCCTGCTGTGATTTTCTTGCCGCACTTTTCTTACCGCACTTTTTCTATCACAGTTTTCCTGCCACGATTTTTCTGTCGCACTTTTGTTTTGCCGCAGTTTTCCTACCGCAATTTTTTCTGCCACACTTTTCTCTATCAATAATACTTGTCCAAATAACCTTTCACAAAATAGATATTCAATGATATTCAATAAGTGATTAAATGAGAGACCTTTGCTTCTTATTTATACTTTCATATAGATTCCTCAAGAGGTTACCTTCTAACCATCTTAACCCACTTTCCTTATTTTAGGGCTAACCCACTTCTAACCACTTGTCCACTTAGTAATTTCTCGATTAAATTTATTATTTAAATAATTTCTTTTATATCCAATTTGACTTATAGTACACTCATCACTTCACTTTATTATTTACCTTCTAACCATCTTAAACCACTTTTCTTATTTTAGGGCTAACCCACTTCTAACCACTTGTCTACTTAGTAATTTCTCCATTAACTTTATTATTTAAATAAAAAAATTTGTATCCACTTTGACTTATAGTACACTCATCACTTCACTTTATTATTTAAATAATTTCTTCTTTGTAACCACTTTGACTACTTTTACCTTTTGGGGCTTCTAGATGACTCATGAGGGTTCTTCAACTTCACATGGCCATAACTCTCTAACCGTGAGAAGTTATGTGATGTTCCACATACCACCGAAAATGACATGACATGTACTATCCATCTATAATAGTATTACCTACAAATATATCAAAAATCATACCATTATCCATCAACCAAAATTGGGTCCATTACCCAAACATTTGTGCTACCAAAATTCACTACCAGACTTTCTTCCAGGGTTGACAGCAATGGAAACCGACCCAATTAGTCAACAGAGAACATAGTCACAAAAAATTCAGGTAAGGACCTTCTAGATGAAGGCACGGGTTGATTAAGTCCCATGAACGAGTGAACGAAAGAGTGAGAAGAAGTTACCATAACCTCCACTAACCATCCCATCCTGGTGCAAGTACACATTCTTCGCGAGAACCCTTTAGAGGAAATAAAATGTGTGATATGACATTTTCCCCAGGTACCAAAAGAAACCTCCTACAATCACCTCTAAGAACCCTAGCAATGGAAACTAAGGATATCAACTCACAAAAACCGTCCAGGAGGTATAATCGACAGTCAGGATTGAAATTATGTGCAGGGTAACAAAGGTTGAATCCTTGAAAGCGTTGCCTCTCATAGAGGTAAAGGCACTGACAAAACCCCCAAAATATTATCTCTCCACTATGCTTAGTCATGCTTTGGAGGATTTTTATCCTCAACTCTCCTTCACATGACCTCTTGTTTAAATCCAATGTTAGAGGAGGCTCTCAGCTATACTTATATGAAAATTGGATTTTGTGCTCCCTATCTCAAACTCCTAAGCTAGTTTTTTGCCTTGGAGAATTAACTCTCCAACCTAAACCAAGGCCCTAGCCTAAGATAGTTTTTTTACCCTAGAAAATGAAATATATAATTAATTTTAATTAAACATTCATTTTATAGAGGTTTTTATTTACTCAGAAGGGTAATGGGTGAAACTGAATGGTGATTTAAAGACTCGACAAAAAAACACTAAAGAACATAAAATGCAAAATGTTGTTCTTCACTGAAAATATGAGTGTAAAACTCTTTAGAATTAAAAAACAAACTCTTTCTTTTTGTAATATGCAAGAAGCCCAAACGGGTTGGATCCAATGGTGGAAAGAGAGGAGTTTTTCACTATTGGGAAAGGTTCAATTCCCATGGGGGATTTACCATGATCCATGGGGGAACCTTGAGGTAATGGTTGAACATGTGGTTTCACCCAAAGATACTATATTAAATGGTATCGTGACCCGTGCTCACATAAGTGGATCAAATTTCACCCCCATGTCCTTCAAATTTAAATCCCCCCGGGGGGTATCTCAATTGGCAAGTGTCATGATATGAAGTGTTATGTTCGATGAGGTTATGAGTTCAAATCCCCCCAATTTACCCTTGCCTGCAGAAGGGGCATATGTATGGCACCTGGAGGTTATAGTGGTAGCAGTCAGAATCGACCCCATATCACGTGAGTACGAGACTAGCCTAGTTTTCGATTCCACCAATAAAAATAAATAAAAACAAATAATATGCAAGAAATGCAAAACTTTTATTTTAAATGAAATGTACTACTGATGTAATATTTTAAATGAAAAACAACTAAAAATATTATGGAATTATTTTTGTCAAAACTATGAAAATGAAAAAAATCATTTTCATGGATGCAAAATGCAACTTGAAAACTAACAAGAACTATAAAGAAATGAATCACACTACAAAAGTCTTCTTTTAAATGACACAATAGAAAGGACTAAAAAATAATACTAAAGTACACTTTCTAAAATTATTTTTTATTTTATTGTTTAAAAAGGAAAAAGAAATAGGAAACATTTGAACAAACAAACTTTTTCCTTAAACCATCAAGAAACAACAAAAAGAGAAGGTTGAAAAAATTCCATACCTATAAAGTTTTTCCCATAAAAGTAATAAAAAATGATCTAGACAAAATATCTTAGAAAGAAACTTCTCAAATTACCTTCAAAAACTTGAAAACGATCCCAAAACAAGAAATGTAAAAAACATATTTTGTTTTGTTCATAAAATTCAATCCAAACTACTATAGGACTCAATAGGAAACATCAACAGAGTCCCAAAGTCTCAAGAGAGACTCTAGACACCTGGCCAAACTCCCTCAAACAAAAAATATTTAAAAAAAAAAAAATCCTAGGAATATGTGCGTGCATGTGCACAAGGCATCCCATGTACATGCAATTGTCTACATTGTCGAGTGGGTATATGTACGTGACTTTGATAACTACAAAACACGTATATAGTCCAAACAAATATCAAAAAGATAAGGAAATAGACAACATTGATGGATCAAATGAAAAATAGAAAGACTCTAATGATTGTAAACTACTAATATAAGTACCAAGTAGAAATATGAGGAAAAATAAAATCAAATAAACTAAGCAAACACAACAACAAAGCCCAAAACAAGCCCATTAGGAAAAATTCCCTAGTATGGTCATTGGTTCTTCTTTCGAGGAAAAAACCCCCATAGCAATGGGGTTACTATAGTGTACTAATGATTGTACAAGAATCAAATTCCATAATGAGTATTAAGTAAAGATATAATTAGTTATAGTTTCTTTGATGCTACTACCTAGTTGATCCTGCCAGTAGTCATATGCTTGTCTCAAATATTAATCCATTCATGTCTAAGTATTTCTAAGTATAATAATAAAATTCCAAAGAAATAATTGACTATTGGGAGAAAGAGAAAGATTGACTCACTAGGATTCCAACGGTTGATGTCGTTCTCGATTGTTGAAGCCCCTTCATTATTTTCCAATGGTTCCTTTGCAACCAACAAGAATCACAAAAAGACATACCTATACAGAGAGGTAGTTATACTAATAACTACCCATTAGTTCTATGAAAAATGATGGAAAAATCAGAGCAAATAGTATTCTATGAAGTACACATAAAAGAATTACAGATTTAAAAAATACCAAAACAATATACTTTGAAGGAATGATTTTCTTTATTATTGATGAACAACATTTAGGTAGTTACATATTTTACCTATCTGATGTTCCATTTCCCTATCTAAAGAGATCTCAATTTTTTCTACCCCATCTCCTGCTATAAGGATTGATTTTGACACTGAATTCACCTAGGACCCAAAGATAATATATGGGAGACTCTTGGCCAGATAGGTTGGTGATTAGAAGGAGGCTGGAAAGAAGGGTTTCCAAGTCAAAAAACCAGCAACAACAGGGATATGTATGGGCTTACATACTCTATGGGGATAACCAGATAGGTTTTTTTCTCTTATGTGCAAAGTATCATTATCTTTCTCCTTGAGGAAAATGCTCCTTTTATGTGGTCTCTAGTTGATTAGAGATGATTGAGTATGGGTGAAAGGAGTTAGGAAAATTAATTTGGTATGATTATATATTTTTTAGAATTTATTGGCATGTATGAGACTGTCCCTTGAGTAGACTATGTGTATGTAGGTTTCATAACTATGAGGGCATGTACATCTTCCAAAAAAAAATTTTTAGAAGGACTCAAGGAGGTATGGGGAAGACTTGTATGTAAGGAGGATAGGGATAAGTCCAGAAATAGCATCAATTCTTAAATGGTGGGAATTTACAATATTAAAGAAAGGAAAAAAGTTTCCTCTATTATCATAGTGTGCAACAAAAGAAGGGTACAAGTGCAAATGGAGAGTGTGGCATTTCCATTTGGAGTAGAGTAATATTGAATGGAAAAGTAGTTATTAAGATTAAATCACTCAATGAAGTCAACTAAGTTATTTAAAATTGAACAAAGCAATCGATGGAAAATAGTATTATAAAGATGACATGAGAGAAATATTTCATAATGTTGAAATGCCAATCAATGATAATGATATTTCAAGACCAGTTTGGTCAAGGAAATGGGGAGTGGTTAATTAGATTGCAGTGCTAATGTTCATTTGGATTAGTGCATGTTACATCACTATGAATATTGAGAATTATCGCCAAAAGATGTTGGGACATGTTTTCTTTGCATAAATAAATCATTTGTGAGGTGGAAACACTATTGGATCTAGTGACTGGAAGTGAAAAATGGCCGAGTGGGGCTTGGATGGAAGGTTCATAATAAATCCTAGTGGTGAAAAATCAAGTAGAATGACAGTGCATAGGGAAGAAAGGTTCTATAGGAATTCAAGGATAGTAATCTACAACAACAAAGCTAAATAAATAGATAAAGTTGAAATAGATATGCATTAGAATGCATGGTATAATTGATACATGATGCATACAATAAAGATAGAATGCATGTGCATAAAATAAGCATGAAAGATCAAATGCTTGGTGTATACTTATGTGTGTTTGTGCATGTGGACATGCTTGAACATGTTGATGGCATGGGTATAGACAAAGAGTATTCTACTGATATATATATGAAATAATAATGTTATGATATTTGAATAAAACTAATGATGGATTGTGTATCCATATGAAGAAAAATGAGGATGGTGGAAATGATTATCAAAAGGTTGGTGAAGGGAGCCTATGAGCTTCTACAAAGTACCAGTTGATCAGGTAGAATAAAGTAAATTGATAACATCCATGCAGGTATGCATTTGGGGTTGTTATGATGTATAAATGATTAAGGTAATTGAGGTAAGAATTCCCTTAGTCGAATCTCAATATTTGAATTTATGTAAAGGTAGGAGGCCTTGAGTATGAAAATATTTTCTATTGCTTGAATGCATTTATGAGAAGTTTAATTGAATGTTGTGTTATGTTGGTTATGATATCATAACCAATTTAAGTCAGGAGACATTACTCTTGTTGTAGCAATGAATTCCAATATAGATGGCCATGTGTGAGGACATCATGATATTGGATATGGAAAGGATATAGTTACATCCAAGTGCATAATTGATTTCCCTTATATAACCAATGTTTGGACTACAACCTCTTTGCCAACATGAGAGTTAACAATCTTGTTTGGTTGCAAGAAAGTTGAGGAAATTGCAGGTAGAGTGGTATTGGATGTGGAAATGATGTAATCCCATAAGGAATATGAATATATACAACTACAAGAGCCAGACATAATGAGAAAAAATATCACGTGTGGGAATATTCACTTTCATTTATAAACAGATTTGAGAAATCAATAATTGAAAATTGTTATGATATGTTAATAATTTGTTTAGCTGGATGAAAATTGAGAAAATTGAAAGGGAAATGGTCTTGGATATGATGGAAATGTAATCCCATAAGGAAGACTGATATATATTGTTGCAAGAGTCAAACAACTATGAGAACAAAACTCATGTTTGGGAAATTTTGTTTTCTTGTGTAAAATAGATTTGAAAATTTATAATTGTATGATGATGTCTCTTATTGAATGTATGCATATGATGAAAATGGGATGATTTACATAGATTATAGATTGATAGTGGAATTCTAGAGGCAATTTGGAATTCATTTGTGTGAGAACACATTGGAAAATTATGGATCACTGGAGGAACTATATATTAGTGAAAGTGGTTATTGATCCTAGAGGGTGAGTATAACAAGAAGAACTAGGTTCTCAAGCATGAAGAGTGAACTCCTGTGTGGGAGTTTCATTGTCAAAGAACCAAGTTGTCAAGCCTGAAGAGTGAACTCATGTGTGATTTTCACTATAGTAGTAAGGTTGTTGTTGGTTATTCCTCATAGTTCTTTCCAGTAGTGAATCCCTTGAGATCCCAGTAGGGAGATTCCTAGTTACATGTTCTAGAGAGACACTGATAAAAGAATGGTGCATCCCGATGGATTGAGGATAGTGAAGGGTGGACATTCCTTGGGTCAACCTTGATAAATGAATGGGATGCTCGATGGACATTGAGCAGTGAAGGGGTACATTCCTTGCATTGGGTAGGTTAATAGGAAGAGAGATGGTGGAAATCATGATAGTTGTAGGAGAATGATAGTGGCTTATGTATATGTTTTGGGCCAAGGTTCCTTTGTACCTATGTTTTTGGGATGAAGTCCCTATGTATTTGCGGTATTGGGTTCAAAGTGCCTATGTAATTTTATTTAGGCTAGAATTCATGTGTGATAGAGATCCCATGTGTTGATTAATGGTTTGGGAGTCAGAATTGTAAAATCAAATTACACCTATAGGGTGTTATGCACTGAGGATAGTGAAAACATAAGGGGGATGGGATTGTAAGATCCCCTTTTTTAATCCTTTCTAATTATATTGTAATTATATAAATGTGAATTAGGATGGTGAGATGATGTGTTGGGGTGAAGAGCTTGTATTGATTTAATGTGGTCAGGGGATGAATTGTATATTATGTGCATTAAATAATTAATAAAATTAATAATCACTGGTTGCAATACGAAAGAGATGAATAATGATGGGGGTCTATGATTCCACAAGAGAGAGGGGTCTCAGGGGGAATTATTCATGGGTATTAATCCAACCCACATTCCTGAAAGTATTATCATTATGTATAACCTTCTATTTGTTGTTGAGTATTCCCAAATCCAATCATTTAACTCATGTAAGAGGGTGGGTGTGAGTGGTCACATCAAATACTTATTAGAGAGCATAGGCTGAAGTACAATCATCTTTGGGAAGGGTTGGAGTCAGGCAAGAAGGGGAGAAGAAAAAAAATTCGTATGGAGAATGGGGATAGTTTTTACATGCAGGATTTTGGTAGCAAAGGAAGAGATAAGTGCTAGGAAGAGCATCGACCATGATGTGCTTGAAGGAAGCCATTTTTTGGATGTGTGTTATGATGGAAATGTTTCATGTGTGCCAATAAAATAGTTTGTAAGCTTGTAGTGTGTTTCATATTGAGGAAATGGCTCAATATCCTTGTGTAGGTTGTTGTGAGCACTCTTGAAGCAATTGAGAGTTCCTGAAGTCCCTAGCTAAGAGATTCTTGGCTATTCGAGTGCAGTGAAGCCTTGATAAACAAATGGTATATCCCGAGGGACTGTGATAAGTGAATGGGGAACATTCCTTGCGATGTGCATGTTGTGAGGAAGAGAGATATGGTGGATTGGAACTATTGTAGGAGTAGAACTTGGGTTTAGGGCTACTGTGTATGGAGAGTGGACAACTAAAGGGATGGATATCCTTGTGGAATCATAGCCTCATATTGGGGATGGATTATTGTTGATATTTGGAGAAACAAAGCCTACGTATGTGAGGTTCATACTTTGTATGTATCTAGTTGAATTACATTAATAAACATATAAGTGTTTTTGTTGTGTTATTTAAGATTTTTTCACTGTGTAAATTATATATGAATGTTGTGTTATGTTTTTCTAGGTTTTTATGAATTCGTGGATTTACAAATGATGCATATGCATGGATAAATCAACATTTTGTTTACTATATTTTTTATGGGCACATTTCCCCTCGGTTTTTATATTATGTGTATGGGATATTTTTAATTTGATTTTTAGCAAGATAAATCATTTTTTGTAGTGAAGGGACTCATCATGGGCATTGTGTATGTTACACTTAATCTGACAAGGTGAGGTTACAAGGAAACCCAAGGTTACAATACCCCCCTGTAAACTCAGCTTGGAGGAAAAACAAATTACATAACACTCCCCACCCCTTAATTTTTGTGGATGACAAGTTGATCAAGCATGATACAACAACACTCCTGGAGACGTTTCAACACTATCACCATAAATATTGATAAAATTCCATAAATAATTCATTGAATTCATCTGACAAGTTTCCAAAAAGATTATCCAAAATACAGTTCCAATTGACTAGACAACAAGACAGCATGAGCCAATCGATCAATCAACTAGACAAGAAATGCACCAAGATAATAAATCTTTGTCCATCAAAAGGTATATGTATCAAGTAGGTATTATTAACATAAGCAATAGTACATCTCCAAACAACATATTTGAACATGGTTCAGTCGATCTCAGCAAGTCCAAGTCAATTCAACAAGAAATAGTCGAGTCAATAAGAAGACATCATTTGGGTTTACAATTTCAAGTACTCCCTCCCTTAAACATAAATCATGGATCTATAAGTAGCAACAATAGTTCTCGTTCAAAAAACAAGTCTATGGACAACCAAGTCAAAACTCAGTTGGAAAACACTCAGTTAAAAATCTAGTCAACTATCATCTCTGGTTGAACCTCAATAGACCACGCTAAATGAATCAATGTAAAGAAAGAGGAACAATGTATGTTTGTACAGTCGATGATACACACCTATATGAAGTCCTCAAGCATATTTTTTCAAATTATTCCATGACCATTCATCAATCCAACCACAATCTATCCTAGTAGGTGTCACTGGTCCATGGTTCTATCTTTCATGTCTTTTCTGCAAATATCTGAAAGCATAATTTCCATTCCTTCTATTTTTATGATGAGGATGATGATATGATAAAGAATTGTTTTCTAACTAATCATAGGATGTAGAATCAAGGTATAGTTCACTCATAAGATTATAACAACTAGACATATCAACAATAATGGTATGTGCAACAACATTATGAAAATTTGGCATGGTAGGAACAACCAACTCATCAATCATGTTAATACAATCAACAATAGATTGCTCTTCTATCAAACTAGTATGAACTCCACTTGCAAAAACTAACATCTTCTTGCTCAATAGAACTAGATATGGGTAGTGGGGTAGAAACAACAATATTATATCCAAGACCTATTTTAGGTGACTTCATCTTAGGGGTAAAGGAACAAGAAAACCCTGTCCATTCTTCCCAAGTCCTCCTCCAGTATAGCCCATTTTTCTCATCATCCAAGACCCAATATCATTAGTGTGTTTTTCAAAGATGGGGGAAACAACACAATCATCAACCTTCTAAAAAATATTTTGACCATAAGAAAAGGTATCAAGGGTTAAATAAGTAATAGGTGATCCTAACAGCTCAACATCAACATTATTCTTCTCATCATTTTGTGATTGAAAGACTGTCAACTCAAGTTTTTTTTGCAATCTTGCAAGCCATCAATAATCTCATCCTTCTTAGTTAGGTGCAACATCAAGGAATCTAAATTTTCTTTCAAATCCTAATATTCATCAAACATGGAGTTGTTCTCTTCTTGAAGAGGAGCAACCTCTTCATGAATTTCATCAATAGAGGCCTATAAATGGGAACTTCATTTTCTAGTTGGGTATTGGATTCTTCTAGCTGATATATTTCCTCCTTCAAGAAAACATTTTTTGAATGAGAGAGAGATTTAAATTCTTCCTCCAGATCATCAACAAGTTCAACCTTGCCCTAAAATTGGTCTACAAGATCTTGGAAAAAAGGATTCCATGGTGTGCTATAAGGTAGAATTCCTCTTGGATTTCTCAGAGACAGTAATTTGGAACATGGTAGCTTCATTATTCAACTAAGCCTCCAATCCCTCATTCTTTGTTTTCAATAGAGAAACAACACAATTCAATCTAATGACTTCTAGATGAAGTTTATCAACAACCTTCTTCTTGTGGAGTTCCTGTAATATTTTACACATTGTAATAAATTGTCTGCAACACAATGAGTAAGAAAATGAACCCAAATAGGAGTATACTAGAAAAATATATAGTCAAGGAAAGACTCGCTATCAAAAATATCAATAAATAATGGAAAAATACAACATCATAATTGCCTTTAATAAACTATGAATTTTTAACAAATCCATCTTCAAAACTTCATCATTTAATCATACCATCTTCAATACATGGAAATAATCAATGCAAATCGAGACACCAATCTCAAAATAAATGGGTCAACCTCAAAGAGAAAGTCAACCACAAGAGTAAATCAACCTCAAACAAAGAAAAAAAACAATCTTTCAATCACATAATGCACAATCAAAGGTTTTAATAGGTTCTATGGCATATGTTTCCAAATAAGTTGTAGCACACACATCCACCCTCCAATTGATTTGTGGAGCCACAAGACAAAATATTGGTTAATGAAAATAGAGTTTGGTTCAGTCAAACCACCAGTTAATAGATCCTCCTTAGTCAACAATAAAAATTGTGGCTCAACTCCATTCAGAACTTCGTCTAGTTGATGTCAAAGAGATGGGTCAAAGAGTTGATTCGACAAGGATAAAAACAACCTAGAAATAACGAGGGTTTTTCAAACAATGAATCACTAGCACAATCAGTTGAGATTGTTGTTCGACATGTAAGAAAACATAATTTTCTGACAAGATATCACTAGATGAAATGGTTTTATCAAATCGCAGCTCACAAACACATTCCCCAACAAATGCTTATTCAATTGTGGTGGCTTACGCGAGTTGAGTGAAAATCCTAGTCGAGTGACACATATAAGTTGGGAATATCCCTAGCCAAGTCAAGTCTCTATTTGACGAGAAAGTAAGCAAGTCAAGTTTTTATTCAAACCATGCAAGGCAACCAACCAGCTGAGTTGAGGAAGATAACTTTGGTTAGTGTATTACATTCCATCCTTCAAATTCATTCTCCAACGAATGCAAACTCTAGTCAAGTCATACACTCAGTCGACATATCTTTTATCGACTTCACCAAGTCAAGTATCCAATTAGGTATTCTCTATTCAAAGGAGAATTATGTGCCAAAGGAAGTTTGATGGACCCGAATCATGGTAAATAGCTAGAGTATAATTCAATGTATTGTATGTTTTTCCTTAGAGACAGGTTGTCAAATAGTAGATCTTCATTAAAATTATGAAATAAATCATACATATGTGTGAATATACTACATGATTTATCATGTTCTACACAACCCATATCAAACCGCTAACTTGTGGTTTCTTTTTCTCTCTACAAACCCAAAATCACAAACCCAATTGCTCTGATACCATGTTGGAATAGGTAAGTGGCAGCATAAGAGAGCATAGTTTTCTTGAGAATAGTGGTGGTGTCTAAATACATCATTGCAGTGAATCACAAAGATCATGCTTCATAAGAGCGCAAACAATCTTAGATATCCCACGATGATAGACCGATCCATATGAATCATCTCTAAATAGGTTTGGATATGGACCAAACCAAACAACCATGTGACCACATCATTTTAATTGTCCATAAAGAGTGAATTTGAAATATGAATGTGGACATGATCAATGCATATTTTAGTCAGTGGTCGGTTCCTTCAAATGATCAAATCCCTTAATCCAACAAGGTGAGTTTACAAGGAAACCCGAGGTTCCAACATACATTGGATTTGAAAAAAAAGAGGAAAGAAAGAAACTTAAGCCATTTGCAGATGTCTATTTTTTTAAAATAGCTAACTATAATCATGATGAAACAAAATCCATTAACCAACATGACACACATGGTGATGAATGCAGCTATGTGACACATTCTCTAGCTTACAAACCTATGAGATGTGGATCATTGCATCTATGTGAGTCTTTCTCTCAGCTTACAAACCTGAGAGAAAGCCCCTAAGAAAGGTGCATGGTTCCTTCCTAAGACAGATCTACGAACGTAGAGATGACCTCATCCATTATAAGAGTTGAGAAGAACTCCAGATGATAGTCTAGTGGGAAAGGTGATCTATTGAGTTAGATGTGCATGTGACTGAGCACAAGGTGAACGTGTGAAATGCCAAAGTGTTGGGTGCATCATCATGTGAAAAGAAATGAAGATGATGTATTAGCCTCCTATGAGTAGAAGATTTGATGATAAGAATCCAGATGATTCTCCTATGTGATGCAGTGGGAATCAATATTTGTAGAGTGGACGTGTCTGTGGACGAGCACAGGTGAATGTGTGGAGATCTGGTTCTTCTGTGTAATGCAGTGAACCAGAGATATGAAATCCCTATGGATGTGCCCCTAGTGGATGAGAACTATTGGGTGTATCATATTATTTGCTATATATTGTTCAAGAGTCAGACCTACCTGTAACCCTAATTGTTATGTAAAGGGTACAGGTCAGCCCCACCTTAATGTGATTAATAATAAATGTAAAAGATATTTAATTTGGTTAATATTAATTATAATAATAATAAGTATTATAATGTGACTTAGAGAGGTCGACCCTATTGATCCAATAGACACTTTAGTTGACAGGTTTAGGTTAGTATAAGTAAAATTAAAATCCCCATTGTGGAAACATATATTTCTTGTGATTTTGGAAATTTTAGCAAGTAAATCTACTTGGGAAAAGGTGTGCACCTCTCTTGGGTGCTATTCTTCTAGGGTTTGAGCACCCTCTTCTATTATAGGTCTTTATTTGTGGTGAATTTATTTCTCTTGAAGAATATAGAAAAGGATTTGGCTAGGTTTTATTCCCTTCTTGAGAAGGGTTTCCCAAGATACTTCTTGTGTTCTTGTGCATGGTGTTTTTTCTTGTGATCTTGGTTGCTACAACATTATTGTCTATGGTTAAGTTAAATGATAAAATGGAATGAAATTCATTATTAAACCTATATTATTGAAAAATCAACATGGTATCAGAGCATAGGTCTTGAAGAACCCATTGCACAAGCATCTACTAGTCTCCTCTCTTTTCTACAGAACCGTACGGCCCTCCCAGGGTTTCCAGAAAATTCATGCATCCTTCCTTTATGAGGTGTTTCATCCCTTAAAAACTTGAATGTTGGGGATAATTTTAGCATAGGAGAGTATGGCCTCCTCCAACACATCTCCAAAGTCTCTCAAAGTGACATTCTGAGCATTTTGAAATTTTTCCCCTAGGGTTTCTAGGGCTTCGCCAATTTCTGCAAAAAAAATAGAATTAGGGTTTTTGCAAACTCATTGAAGTATCTCTTCAGTTCACCAGTGTTCTCTTATCTTTCAAAGGATTATTTTTGGAATTCATAAGTCCAATAGAACCTAAAAGTGATATCCTAGCCTAGCCATTAGGTTTTCTAGCCTAGTTGACACAGGGTTGTGAAGAATCTAAAATTATGATGAACAAAAATATGATGGAAGATAAATGAATCAATCAACTTCAAAGTTATTGAAAGACAAGACTTCAGAGGAATACTTATTGTGGGTAATACAAAAGGTTTTACCAGAGACAACTATCGACTAATGGAAGGAAGATGGTGCCACGACAAGGAAGCCAATCACCTTCTCAAGCCCTTACATTGAAGGTCCAACTTCAAAATAACAAAGATGACAAAAGGTGACATTGTGACTATATTCCTCATAAATATCTCAGAGGATATAGATCAACCAAGAGACATTGGAGAAATCATATCAACATCCTCAAGTATGCACTTGTATATATTATTTGTATCATTATCATGAGGGAAATTGCAGGAAGAAGGAACCTTTGTTGAAGTCATGGATCCAGAGGGATATCAGTGCATTCAGAGGAACAACACACTCAAAGTAAAGAATCCAGGTTTGATTGTTGTAATTGTCATTCCTATAACCTATATTTCTATAAGTTTGATACATCACAAGTAGGTGTTGTAGCTGTGACAACATTCCTTAAATTGTTTTGATTCTAGATATGTACTCATTATTCTTCTTTAGGATATATTATTGTGTTGGTTTTTTTTGTTTTCTTGTTCCAGATAGGTTAACAAGAAAAGGAATATGTTTATCCTTCAAAGGGATCCACTTGACTCAGCAAGAGTCAAAACTATTTGAGAAAGAGGAATAATAGAACCATCATTGAGGAAACCCATGCAATAATGCATGATCAAAATCCTTCTATGATTATATGGGAAGAAGCATGCATGACACAGTATATGTTCAGAACAAGATTCTTCACCAGACTTTGAAAAACACAAATCTCAAAGAAGCCTCCACCAGAGTGAAGCCTGAGATTGAACACTTTAGGATGTTTGGGTGCCTAGTGTATTTTCATGTACCCAAAGAGAAGAAGTCCAAGATGGATACTTTAGAAAGAAAGGATGCAATGAATCTTCAAAGACATTCCAGATCGACATCCCTAGTCAGAGACAGATTGAGATAAGAAAAAATGTTTTCCTTGAATAAGAGATAGTCTTTTATATACCCAGAGAGTCTCAGATGGATATTGACAATGAGACAATACATTCTCCCCATTCAACAATCCAGAGGGAGACATACATTATTCCAATTGATCCATTTTCTCCAATTGATATGTTCAGAGATATTGTAGTAGGGAATAAAAGGCCTACCTAGACTCACTCTGCAAGAGGCAGAGAAACATACAAGCCTCTCAAGGCACATCCCAAGAAAGAAAAAGAGATTTTCAAGATATCCTTTAGTCATGGGCCACTCCATTGATGTTGAGCCTCCTTGTCTTAGAGAATAAACAAGAAAACAAGTATGGTAAGATGCCATAACAGAAGAATACCAACATATCTTAAATAATGATGTATAATATATTATTCAGGGACCAGAAGGTAAGTCTGTGGTAACTTCCAAGTGGATCTATAAGATCAAGCATCCAGTTGATGGAAGTGTCAAGAAATACAAAACAATATCTATAGCCAGAGGTTTTTCATAAATAGAGGGATTTGTCTATGATGAGACACTTGACCCAGTGAACCCGATACACTTCTATATGTACTACCATCTATGAGTTGGAAACTATATCAGATAGATAGATTCTTGATGATTTTGGATTTCAGCAAGAGAGTTATTGATCCAAACCTATATCATTATAGTGTTGGTGATGAGAGCCTGATCCTGATGACTTATTCAAAAAGCATTGTTGTTGTATACAAGTAATCTTTGACTTATGAATTCGAGATAAAGAATGTGAGTATGATGCACTACTTCTTGGGACAAGAAGTATGACAGAGGACCGATAAGATTTTCCTGAATCAAGGAAAATATATAGTGAACATATTAAAGAAGTTCAGTATGACAGAATGAAAAATCCATCATGATGAATTTAAAGAAGAATATTGATGATGATTCAGACGAGACTGATCCACAACTGATTGGATCACTAATGTATCTGGTTAACACCAGACTTGATTCATGCCATGTAGTGAATCTGCCTAGTCATTTCATGAGTCAACCAAGACAGACTCACTAGACAACATCAAAACATGTATTGAGATATATACGAGGCACAATTGGATATGGCATGAGATATTCCTCCAGCATGAACTTGATTTTGCAGGATATGTCGATTCAGTTTGAGCAGAAAGTATAGTGAACCAGAAAATCACATCCGGTCGATGTTCTATCATGATTTTTTTCCATGGTTTCCTAATGTAACAGGAAACAAAACTCTATAGCCTTGAGTACCACAGAGGCAGAGTATATAGCATCAAGTGTGCAAAGCAATGTGGCTTCACAAGCTTCTGACAGATTTGCTTGACCATGAGATGGATCCTATGATGATAACCAAGAGCCGTGAGTAAATCTCCTTGAGAACCCATTATTTCCTAATGGATCGAAATACGATGAGATGAAATATCCTTATATCAGAGATATGGTGCATAGGAAAATCGTACACATGCAGTACCTTCCTACACATGAGCAGATTGCAGATATCTTCACCAAATTAACTTCATGAAGAATGGATCCCTAGTTGAGAGGGAGTGTCGACAACTCCAACCAAGACAAAATTCAAAATACATCCATGTGAGACTTGGCATGATAAAGAATGCCTCCCTAGCTGAGAGGGAGTGTTGATGAATGCATCTATGTGAGACATTGTATAGCTTATAAACCTGTGAGATGTGGATCATTGAAGCTATGTGAGTATTTCTCTCAGCTTAAAAACTTGAGAGAAAGCCCCTAAGAACGGTGTGTGGGTCCTTCCCGAGACAGATCTAGGAATGTAGAGATGACCTCCTCCATTCAAAGAGTTGAGAATAACTAAAGATGATTGTCCAGTGGGAAAGGCAATCTATTGAGTTAGACATGCATGTGGCTGAGCACAAGGTGAATGTGTGAAATCCCAAAGTGTTGGGTGCATCGTCATATGAACAGAAATGAGGATGATGTATTAGCCTTATCTGAGCAACAGAGTTGACGAGAAGACTCCAGATGATTATCCTGTGTGAGGCAGTAGGAATGAAGATCTGTAGAGTGGACGTGCCTATGGACGAGCATAGGTGAACATGTGAAGATCGGGTTCTTATGTGTAATGAAGTGAACCATGTGGATGTGCCCCTAGTGGATGAGCACTAGTGTCTGTATCAGATCCTTTGTTATATATTGTTCAAGAGTCATACATGCTTGTAACCCTAATTGTTATGTAAAGGGTACAGGTTGGCCCCACCTTAATGTGATTAATAATAAATGTAAAAGATAAATAATCTGGTTAATATTAATTAAAATAATATTAATTATTATTATTATAATTATAATGTGATTTAGAGAGGTCGGCCCTGTTGAGCCAATATACACTTCAATTAATAGGTTTAGGTTAGTATAAGTAAAAGTAAAATCCCCATTGTGGAAACATATCTTTCTTGTGAGTTTGGAAATTTCAGCAAGTACATCTACTTGGGAAAATGTGTGCACCTCTCTTGGGCGCTAGTCTTCTAGGGTTTGAGCACCCTCTTGTGTGCTAGGTATTTCTTGATGGTGAATGTCTTTCTCTTGAAGAATATAGCAAAGGATTTGGCTGGGTTTTCTTCCCTTGTTGAGAAGGGTTTCCCGGGATACTTCTTTTGTTCTTGTGCATGGTGTTTCTTCTTATGATCTTGGTTGTTGCAACATTATTGTCTATGGTTAAGTTAAATGATAAAATGGAATGAACCTCATGCTTAACCTATCTTATTGAAAAATCAACAACAGAAAAGGGCATGACCATTATAGAGACATGTAGTTTATGCATTTTGTAAGCTTAATTCCATAACTATTGTTTATTGTAGTGTCTATTATGTAGTTATAATTGTAAATGTGGGATATAAAAAAGTTATACTATCAATAAAATGCAGCCATTGCACATAGACTTGCACAAAGACACCATATTCCAAGTCCAGATCAATAATTTTATTCATTACTCAATGTTGAAAATCTAACATCACATTAGATATCTAATAACTATAAGACTTGGTGCTCACCCCTGGCCCATCCTTATTTTACATATTTATAGTACAAAACACAATTACTTCTAATTGTCAAATATTTTTAGAAAATGATTGTTTGATACAAATTGGATCATGATTTTAAGACTAATTAAGTTGTATTTGAAATATTTTTGTCAACTATGAGTGAAATTTTATAAAATGATGTGTGCAACTTTACAATAATAGTTTTGATGTCGATTGAATTTGTGGTTAAGTATTTTGGCACAAATATAGTTTTGTTTCAAACATAGTATGTTTCTTTGGTTTTCTAGATAATAGTTAAATGAATCTTTCATATTAGTATCATTGATTTATTCATGATGAAATCATACGGAGATCAATATAGGAAAACACATATAAACATTGTAGCGGCATTCAGAGAAAGAAAATATGGAATTGATTTGAATATTGACTTAGTAAATATAGTACATCAATAATATACACTTTATATATATATATATATATATATATATATATATATATATATATATATATAATCAACATTGAAATAGAAATTCAAATAAGGGAATATGATGAAATAGAGAGATAAAATGGAGTAGTGGGTTGGAAGAACATATTTACTTTTGATTTTCTATGGAACCCAATTTTTCATGACAATGAAATTTCCATTCTCATTGAAGTTATGAGAAACATTATTCTTATCTATAAACATAAGGTATATTGTGGTGAAAGTTTAAAATAGAATTGAGTTTGCTTCATAGTGTCATTTGAAATATCTAGAAAAAACGCCATAGTTCTTTCATGTTGTGCATTGGAGACAACTAGTACTAGACATTTTTCGATTTTTACTTTTATCTTGAAAATTTTGAGATTAGATGTACTTTCCTTTTCATACTATTTTATTTTGATAGTTTGGAATACTAGAGCACATGATGAGATAATATTTTTTCACTATATTTATAAAACTTACAATATATAATGTGTAAATAAGTACATGATTTTTCAGATTATTGTTTAACATTATTAGATAACTTGACTTAAATTTGATAGAGTATGTACTATTGTGTGAAATCTCTATGTATTTGACATTTCATATTATTGAGTGAATTCAGTTTTATTTGATAGAGTATGTGCGATTATGTGACCTATGCATGCACTTTACACTTTGTAGCTACTTGTACAATTTTATAATTGTATTTTATTATGGACTTAGATTTATCATGGTATCATTTTGTAGATTAATGTGTTTGATATGGATTGGATCGTTATATAATTTTTCATTTAACTGGGTACCTTTTTGGGTGGAAAAATTAGAGAAATTGACTTGTAGGACCCATTTTAGTGGAGGTCAAAGTCTAGAAATTTGGGGTTTGGAACCTTCCATAGCCATTTTGAGCCATCAAATGAAACTTTTTTGGGTCAAAAGTTTTTGGGAATTTCTCCCAATACCTTGAAGTTGTTCTACACACCAAAACCTTTCCAACAGTGTGAAAACCACCTCAATCAAATTTCATATGCATAAGATATACCTCCCACATGTTGACCTATCTTGTTGACCACCATGGTATCAAGTGGATGCCACATCAGTCCCATTACTCACACATGTGGGGCTAGCGACATGTAGAAACCCTAACCCTAGATGACTATTAGGATATGATAAATATTGGGCTACTAGGAGGAGAAAGGGTTCCATTCTTTAGTATTGTACTTGTTCCATAGTTGAGAAAACTATAACACACCCGACCCCCTGAACTTACTTAGGCTGGTGGGATGTCATGTTTCCACTCTGATTAATCTTCAGGCTTTAGGTTTACACCCTTGGAAATCTTTGTCCATCATGGTGTACACAAAAATTTCTCTTATCACAACATCTGACTGCATCTTATCTACTTGCTCAACACCTAACTTCATGGAAGCTCGACACTAGAATGTTACCTCTATAACCAAGGTATCATATGTCCCCGATCAGATGGTTGATATTCACCTTGCATGATCATATCAACGGTCAATACGGAATCATGATTTCTGTCCTTCAGTAAATTTGGTTACCTTACCCATATTTCTATCCTAATAAGACTTCTCTGATGGACTTGTTCCCATGGATCCAATGTTATTCAAGTTTGAAAATAGTCATCTATGATCAAATCAGTACCTTAAACTACATGTGATCATGTGAATAGGTAGGGTCCTCAACAAATATATAGCTGGGATTAAATTGGAACACATCTCCATCAGATTGAAAGTTCTTTTCCACTTAGGGTATTCCACCATCTAAATACTCTCACTCCAAGGCACCAAACTTCTCAATCAAACTTCTCTGATGAGGCTCATTAGGAAGATATGATGATCCTCATATCATCGCATCTAATGATCAAGGGTCACTTGGAATCTTATAACTAAATGATGTTTAACCGACACAAATGTTAGAGTCCAATGATCATAAATCTACTAGTGTCCATACCGATAGATCCATGGTCATCGACTCTCAACGTTGGAATCTATTAATCAAGAACCTCTCCTATACCCACTTCCAATAATTCTCGATCCATTATTCCTGATAGACTTGTCATCTTGACACTTCGGGCATCAACAACCCAAATCTCATTGGCTTTAATTTTGATAGATCGACGAATCACAATTTCTTGGAAATTTTCCATCATAGATTCGTTATGACCTATCACCTTGGGTTCTCTTGATGAAATCACCTTCTAATAAAATTTATCCTGAGGCCCAGATCTTTGATCAACAATCAATATCTTATCCTTCTATTGAATCAATAATTTCCATTCATCAGGGTTCCAATAATGGTTATCAACTAGGTTAATGGTGGTTTTGAGGACTTATCAATCAGACAGTTCTTCCAAAGTCTCTCTCTACCATATTTTGACTCAATTTATTTGGGCTCACAACCATTCTGCAACTGACTAGGATTACTCTACTCCCAATCGCAAATGAAGATCCTGCATTCTACAATATTTCCATTCAAAAGTTGGTAAAATCACATGGTTAAAGGATTTTCTAGGACTAAATAGTCCTGCATTCTCTCTTACAAGGATTTATCTTCCTTCCCTATGGATACTATATCATTTCCCCAATAACCAAGCACACTCTACCCAAACACCCAAATGAATATTTTACATCTTCCAAGCTATCCACTCAAGGGTTGAGAAATTTATAGGAATGTTGACATGTATTGACCATCCTCATTCATTCACTTATATTTAAAAAAATTAACAAGGGAGGAAGGTTCCTTTTACTCCATTTTACTGAAGAATTCAACATTCATTTATTCAATCAGATCTATAATATGAACAGAAAATAGTCTACAACCATTATTAAGCATTTAAGAGGCACTACAAGTAAGAATACTTATCTTTTTCAACAAATATTTCAACCAGCCAACTGATTGAGGTAAAATTTCTTTCCTCCCAACTATAGGTTATGTTGCACTGTGATTTTCACAACATGCCACCCCAATTCCAAGCCATGATACCACTAGGGGACTATCTTAGCTAACTATCAACTCAAGAAATGGTTCAGGAAGGATACTCTCCTTCTATCCATTGGCAACAACAAAATTTTCCCTCTTCCCACTGATCTCGGGACCTCCACGATTTTATCAGTTTCCTTCCCAACTAGATTTCCTATGGACAAGGGAGACCATTCTTTGATACACAATCCATCGGCAACCTCCCCTTACCAGTGTCGGTTTCTTTCTAGTAAGCACCAAGTCGCGGTACTCTATTTCTCCAGTTTGGATATGGGTCTTCTTTATTCTCACAATCAATCATCGTCAAATGACCCTCCATGCTCTTTAAATACAGATCATGGACCAATTGGGTGCTAAGCCACAAATCAATGTCCATTAAGATCGAGGAGAGTATGAACTATTGGATCACTCTATGTCGGGAACATATCGTGACCATCGGATTTCCTAACTACAAATGCATACTAATGCATACTAAAGAAACACACTAGAAAACACACTTCTACCTAACGACACAATAGACCAAGTAGATATTAACTAACTCCTAAGTGTCTAAATATCCTAACATCCCCCCTTAAGAACAACTTGGGATAGGATTGAAGGATTTACAATAGCGACACAATAGAAGAAGGAAGGAGGCATTAGAGCCTATCCCCCCTTAATGACAACTTCCTGAATTCCTAACATAGATCAAAGTTTGGAAATATTCGCTTCTATAAGAGACTTTGTGAAAATTTCTGCAACTTGATCTTTTGTAGGGAAAAAAAGAACTTCAATAACTTAATCATGAATGAGCTTTATGATGAAGTGCATGTGTATCTCAATGTGTTTTCTACACAGATGTTGAACTGGGTCTTTGGTGAGCTTGATGGCACTCTGATTGTCACACCAAAGGCTGGTCAGATGTTGGTGCTGGAATCCAAACACTGAAAGGATCTGTCGAAGCCACAGGGCTTCCTAACTTGCATTTATCGTTGCTTAGTACTCTGCTTCTTACAGGCCCAAGTGACAATTCCTAAACCAAGGCTGAAAACATAACCTGCAGTAGACTTCTGATCATCAGGGTTGTCGGCCCAATCTAAATCAGTGAAACCAACCAATAAAGGAGTCCCCCCTGAACTGTAATGTATCTCAAACTGAAATGTACCACGAACATAGTGAAGTATACTTTTAGCTACTTTCCAATGGCTTTCATGGGGTGTTTTCATATACCGGGAAACAAGACCAACAACAAAGGAAAGATCAAGACGGGTATGAGTCAAGTATAAGAGGCTACCAACTAACTAACGATACAGGGTGGAATCAACTTTAGGATAAGTACAAGTGGCAGTAATCTTGACTCCAGAATGGAAGGGAGAAGGGGTTGGTTTACAATCTTCCATTTGAAAGTGACGAAGAAGGTCACAAGCATACTTAGACTGGGAAAAAAATTCCTTCATTGGTTTGCAAAACTTGGAGGCCAAGGAAATCATGCAAAAATCCTAAGTCAGTCATTTCAAATTTCTTCTTAAGGTTGGTTTTCACATGGTTTACAAGTTTTGAGTCACTACCAGTAAGGATAAGGTTATCAACATAAAGGACAAGGATTATGAGATGGATTCCTACTTTCTTGGTATAGACATTAGGATCAGAAATTCCATCTAGAGAATCCAGTGGCAATAAGAAAGGTGTCCATTTTGGCATACCAAGCTCGGGGAGCTTGCTTGAGACCATAAAGAGATTTCTTAAGGAAACAAACAAGGCTAGAGTCATTCTGTACATAGCTAGGAGGTTGTTCCATGTATATTTATTCTTGCAAATCTCCATGCAAGAAGGCGGATTTAACATCCATCTGATGGACCTCCCATTTATGTGAGGCAGCAAGGGAAAGAACAAGGCGGATGAAATTCATTTTGGCTACAGGGGCAAAGGTTTCATGATAGTTAATTCCTTCAACTTGGGAGAATCTTTTGGCAACTAACCAAGCCTTGTGTCTTTCAACACTTCCATTTGATGCATACTTAGTTTTGTAGACCCATTTACATCTAACAAGTTTTCTTCCTTTTGGAAGAGGTACAAGATCCCAAATATCATTTTCCATTAAAGAATGATACTCTTCATTCATTGGTGTATCCCAATATGGATGACCTGAATCTTCTATAAATGTCTCTAGATCATGAGTCACTGAAACTTGAGCCAAAAGAGAAGAGGCTCGCTAGAACTATGAACGTGTTCGACGTTGATTTGAAGGATCACCGACAAGATCACCAGTTGCTTCTCGTGTTGAATAGACCCATCGAGGAAGAGGTGGAAATAGTACTTGTTCAGGTTCAAAGGACTCATATGGAAGAAGGTCAGCAGGTGGAGGTGGATTTTCATCCTCACTGTCATCATTTGAAGAAGAAACCAGAATAGGAATAGAAGAAGGCACACACGTTGAAGATGGCTCGCAGGTCAAAGAAGGCACAACCGTCGAATTAGGCTCGCAAGCCAAGAGATTTTCATCAAATTTAACATCTGTTCTAAGAATAATTTCATTACAATGTGGTTGAATAAGTCTATAACCTTTGACATCTTCAGAATAACCAACAAATATACACTTCTCACTTTTAGACTGCAATGCTTTCCTTTTCTCATCAGGAATGTGAGCCCATGCTATACTGCCAAATACACAGAAGTGACTTACATCTAGTTTAATTTTAGTCCAAGATTCTTTCGGTGTTATATTTTTAAGAGCCTTTGTGGGAGTTTGATTGGCGATGTAGTTTGCATAGTTGATTGCTTCCGCCCAATACTTTAGACTTAATCCCTTGTATTGGATCATACAATTAGCCATTTATTTTAATGTGCAGTTTTTTCTCTCAGCAACACCATTTTGTTGTGGTGTATATGGAACAATGCGTTTCATTTAGATGCTCTGTGTAGTGTAGTAACTTGTAAAATTATTGTTCACATATTCACCTCCATTATATGTTCTTAACTTTTGAATTTGATTTCTAGATTGCTTTCTACAAGGGCCTTGTAGGCCAAAAACTTGTCAAAAACTTCGCTCTTAAGTTTTAAGAAGTAAACCCTAGTACGTCTGGAAAAATCATCAATGAAAGTTAAGAAATACTTGCACCCAGAAAAACAAGGAGAAGAAAATGGACCAAACAAATCACCGTGAACAAGCTACAAAGGGCCTGATGCATGCCAACAGGCACATTTTTTAAACTTGTCTCAATGATGTTTGCCGAGAACACAACCAGAACAAACACCATCTCTGCATGAAACAAGAGGAAGACCAGTCACCATTTGTTGATTACATAGTTTCTGCAATGAGCGATATTTTAGATGAACAAACCGCTCATGCCAAAGTTTGCTCAAGTCATCGCTATGACAAACAAAACCTGATGAAAAATTTGATGACCCAAAGTTGTCAAAATTGTAAAACTTGGTAATATCATCAACAATTCCATTTGCAAGAACATGCTTAGGATATTTTAGATCCTTGATTACAACTTGGTGAGGTGAAAAATCTACGTTTTTACCTTCACCTGAATGAGTGATTTGATATATTGATAGAAGGTTACAAGAAAGACTTGGAACACATAATACATCATTGAAATGACCATTGTCTGCTTGAACTTTTCCCGATCCTACAACACTAAGAGATCTATCATCACCAACAAATATTTTCTTAGTGTTACATTCATTTAGAGAAGCAAATATGGCTTTATCCTTAGCCATATGATAAGATGCTCCTGAATCAATAAGCCACTCATCAGAAGAAGTAGAATTTGTGTTGAAGGAGAAACCAAAAGAGGAAAGTGAATGTCCATGAGAATAAGAAGAAGAAGGAGAATCAATATTGATTTTCTATTTCTTCATCGTTGCTTCTAAAGCTGCCATCTTCTTGAAACATTTGGACTCATCATGACCATATTTATCACAAAAGTTGCAATGTCTGTTAGTCTTCTTATTTTTATATTTTGATCCTTTGTTACCATTAGGAGTTGAAGCTATCTGAGCGGGTTTGGGACCCTATATTGCTTGTTGTTGTAGTGAGAAAGTTGCTTTTTGGGATACTTTGGTTTATCTTTCTATTGGGCAACTAAGGCTCTGTTAGAGGTACCTACAGTGCTGATCACTCCAAGTTCTATAAGCTTATCTTCCTCTCTAATCAAAGAAGAACAAAAGGACTCAAGAGTGGGTTTTTCATAAGCTTTCCCTAGAGCCTCTTTCATGGCATAAAAGGTATATACAAACACAGAATATGCACTACCTAGATTAGAAATAATAAGATAGATGAAACGCTCTTCTTCCATTTTTATCTTACATTCTTCACATAAAATTCCGAGTGTTTTAAACTTAGATAATAGTCTCCAAGGAAAGAAAAATCACTTGGACTCAAAGTTAGTATTCGATTTTCTAACTGTTGTGCTCAGATAATATTGATTTTACTAAACATAGATTCAATCTTGTCCCAAGCTTCTTCGGGGTCATGAATTTCATGAAGGTGATACCTTAAATCAAGAGAGATGGACATTCTGATTAGTCAATGTGCTTCGTCATTCCTATTATCCCATTTGGATTTATTATCATCATCAGTGGGTGCTTTTTCCTTTCCCAAGGTAATCTGGTACAGGCCTTTACTTCTTAATAAATCTTCCATATGAGATTTCCATTGGAAGTAGTTGTTGTTGGTAAGCAAGACATTACTTGTAGAATTCATATTAAATATGCAGATAATGTGGATTTAAAAACTGAAACTAATGATCTGGATGGAAATATCTCAAAAATTTATGCAGTTTTAAAAACAAACGACATTGAAAACAGACTTCTGATGTGAGAGTTATGCCCTTAAAAAAAGGCATAAATGGAAACCAACTGACCATGTTATAGTGTAAGTTGCTTTATGAAGTGACCCACTTTTATAAGGAGAAGTGGGGATCACTTTTATAATGAAGTTTCTTTATAACAGAAAAGATGCATGAAAAATAAATAACTCTAAAATAAAATATTAAAGCTACTTATAGTGATTCACTTTTATACTTGAAGTGAAATACACTTTACAATTTTAGCATGAACTTTTTCAAAAAAGTAAAAAAAGAGAGACTTGAACTTAAGACCTCTTACTTGATAAGGCAAGTTTTAACCAAATGGTCTAGAAAAACATATTGTAATGTTCAAAAGGAGGATTTTTGTTGTTGTTGTTGTTGTGGAAGACGGCCTTGGAGAGCGTGCTAAAAAAAACTATTTTCACACAAGAAAACAATTTCTCTTCTCGATGACAACAAGGGTTAGATCTCAATTAGCTTACCCAGAAGATGCACCTTTTCCTATATGTTTCTAATTTTCCAAGATCACACAAGGCGTGGGGAAAAGAGCATACATAGATCTAAAAGAGTATAAACTCGAAAATAAAAAAATACAAACCAAAATAAAACTTTGAAGAAATTTAAAAAAATGCGTATTCAGGCTTTATACCTTCAGATCTAACTGTAATGGTCGTATCTTGGGAAAATAGAAACCTTTTCAAGTGAAACGAAAAGTGTTCCTAAATGAAACGAGTGCTCCAAATGCAATGGAACAGTCCTCTCATCCCATAAATGTATTAAAATGACATAAAATGGAGATGAGGCAACTCGGCTTCAAGATCTCGATCTACAACAGGAGAGGGTCTTCAAATAGGCTTTGATACCATGTTCGAAAACACATGTATTCTAACAGAGGATAAACACCTTCAATAACCACTCACATAAATAGATCAAAGATCAACACACCGATGTTTTCACATGGTAAAACCCCTACAGGGAAACATCCATGGCCCCAACCAACGCGACCACTTGGAGCAGTTTATTAATGCAAAAGAAAAAGATTACAGAGAGATTTTACAATAGATTTTCTCACAATCGATCATCGAAAAATGACCCTTCATGCTCTTTAAATAGACATCATGGACCAATCGAGTGTTAAGCCATGGATCAATGGTCGTTAATATCGAGGAGAGTATGAACCGTCAGATCACTCTATGTCAGGAACATATCATGATCGTCGGATTTCCTAACTACAAGTGCATACTAATGCATACTAAAGAAACACACTAGAAAACACACTTTTACCTAACAACACAATAGACCAAGTAGATCTTAACTAACTCCTAAGTGTCTAAATATCCTAACATATGTTTCTATGCATTCCAGTTACACTGGGAAAGTAGTGTATTCAATTCATGTAGGTGTAGGTTGTATTTTTTAGCAAGCTTCCTATTTTCCTCATTGAAACTTCCTAGTTCCACCTCACTAGTCCCACTCATGGTATCATGGCCAGTACTCAAGGATTCCTTCTGAATCAATTGTTTGGTGTGTTTTCATTAATCATAAACATAATTAAATGCTTCATAAATCACAATACAATAATTATTAGAATAATTGCAATCATGGGGGGAAACAACAAATTACATTCCCCTCCCCCTTAAATAAACACCATCCTTGGTGTTTAAAACACCATATATACAATTTATATAGGAAAAAATATGGGTATGTCATTCTCATGGAATATTCCATTTCCCATGTGGCCTCATCTACCCCAATGTGCTTCCATTACACCTTGACCTACATGACGGATCGGTTCTGGAGCAATGTCTCTTTCCTATCCAGGATGCATTGAGGTTCAGGTTGGAATTCTCCCTATGGTTCCACCTGTATTGCAGTGCAATAAATAACATGATCAGAATCATGAACATATTTCTTTAATAAAGATACATGGAACAGATTGTGAGCTTTAACAATAGGTGGTAGGGCAAGTCTATATCCTATTTTTTCCACTCTTTCAAGGACATCAAATGGTCCACAATAGAAATGTGATAACTTGGAACAAGTTACCATCCTTAGGAAGCTCCTCTTGGGTTTTACCCTGAGATACACATGATCTCCCACCTTAAGATATTTATGATTTCTTTTACTATCTGCATATATCTTCTACCTATCCTAGGATATTTTCAAATTCTTCCTTAGTTTGGTTACTTCTTGATCCATTTCCTTTAGTAAGTCTATTCCAAGTGTGATCATGTCCCCTGGAATGTCCCAAATAATTGGAAATTTTCACTTCCTACCATATAGAGCCTCAAATGGACTCATCTTCAATGATTCATGATAATCATTTTGTTGAGGGTTCTAAATTCCCTTTAACTCAAAATAATGAATCACACCCGAATACAAGGCTCAATTAGACTCTACTCTATTTGGGGTAGCGTGATTATCTTGATCCGACGAGTTTCGATGGGCTTTAATTGTTGTTTTGGAAAGTTTCCATTCTAACTATGTATCTCTTTTCAGGTTTAATTCTTTGATATTCAAACATGAAAGAAGTATAAATAACTTAAACGATTCAATTTAGAAGAAAATCATGCACAAGATAACCTTCAACCAAATGTGTGTAAACAATATCCAAGCTTAACCAACATTAGTAATAATACTACGATTGATCAAGTAACAAATATCGTCTAAGAAAAGAAAGACGTGGTTTGCACAAAATCACATATAAGGACAAATAAGCTAGAAATAATTTTGCATAATGTTTTCATGTAATACATTAAAACACCATTGAATTATAACTAATGTTCATTCAACAACTATAATCATTCAATATAAGTCAACATAATCATGATCTTACTGAAAGGCTTGTATTTGATAACAAGACGCAGAACAATCCACAGATCAAGTTTTCATCCACAAACTGGGAAAAAATTGTCTTTGGCTCCGTCCGAGATTCTTAATTTATCAAACTTAAAAATAATTCTTATATTAAATATTCAGTTCTCACAAAAACCATCGACCCTTCAAATCGAGGTCAATATATTTATTTATAAAAAAACTAAAAATACTAAAAATACCTTAATAGTTCACTTAAAGTAAAAAAAAACAAATAGTAGAGTGGACCCATCCACATGTATGCTCCCAATAGTATTTTCGTCATCTCAACTGGTTTTCTTTGTCGTATTCGGACCACTAGACAAAAAGAACTTCACAGGTATGGAAGTATGGGAATCGATGTTGTTCCATTGGTGAGCTAAGCTCATCTTTGATTTCCATCACCCGATGTTTGAACCAGTCCATCTTGGCACTTAAGTACTGCAAGACTATTGATTCTCCTATCACCCTTTGAGACAAATTTCTCACTTGTCCCCTTTCTAAAGTTGTAATTTTGAGGACATCGGCTTCAAACTTCTAATGCTAGTCTACAAATTTCTTAACTATATCATCGAGGTCTACAAATTCTTCATGCATACCAAAATCAAGAAGTTGAATATCCTTCATTTTCTAGTTTCTCCCTTCCCAATTATTGAGATAGTCTTCCCACCTATCCTGCATCCTTTTCTGCGGTTCCACCACTAGTTGTGTCTAGTACTCTGCCACTTTCTAGAATCTTTCTAGACTATAATCGGTAAGCATCATGATGTTTTTTCCTCCTCACCTCGTTCTTTTTGGATTTCCCTAATATATTCGATCTGATCCAAAGTCTTGTGCGACCTTTCATGCCATCTTATCATATCCTTGTGAACCATCATCCCTAGAATTGATTCTTCCTAGTAGCTCACAACCTGGGCTATAAATATATCTCAGCCCAAGGTGGATTATATTCCAATAGGTACAACAACAGTGAAGTTTTTTGTGATCAATCTCCAAGTGGGAGATTGTTGGTTGTGGATCCTGATTATCTTCCTGATTCAGAGGTTTGTTTCAGCCGTGCTTGGAACTCATTCCCTAACGGGGGGTGTGGGGGGGATTCCCCCCCCCCACAACTATCACCAGGGGGTTCTAGGGGGGAGATGACAATTTTTGTAGCCCCCCCCTGATGGGGGATTTGGGGGCAATGCCCTCGAAACAAATTTTTGGAAATTTTTCCTTGTAAAATATTGTAATTTCATAGTCAATTTGGATCGTTCATTATAAGATCGCAGATTTGATTATAGAAGTTATATTAGGGATTTTTTCCCTAGAATGCAACCCTCTTCTATGATGGAATTGTATTGCAGTTGTGTATGAGTGTGATTATTGTATTCTGAGAGAGGATGTTGTGAGAGAAAGGAGGAAGTTACAATCGGCATGATGTAGGTTGTATCCTTTCATTTTGATGGATAATAAAAAGGAAGGACCTGGAAATTTCTTTGGTGGACATAGCCCACACTGGGTGAACCACGTATATCTATGTCTCTATTTTATTGTGTATCTTCTATGTTTTATTTCCGCATATTTTTTATTTTATTTCTTTGCGATCCTTTTTTTCTAACAACTGGTATCAGAGAGAAAATTAACTCATATGAAAATAGGGTTCCTGGTTCGAGTGAGAGAAATGGAGAAAGATGGAAAGTTTAGGGTCTATAAATTTATTGACCAAAACTACTAATTATGGAAGATGAAAATGGAAGATTATTTATATCATAAGGATTTATTCCTACCATTGGGTGGAATAGAAAAGTAATCGACGGCCATGTAGGACGAAGAATGGGAGGATCTTGATAAAAATGCACTAGGAATGATACGGTTGATCCTAGCAACATTGGTGACTTTTAATATTTCAAAATAAAAAACAACAAAGGAGTTGATGGATGCATTGGCTAAATTGTATGAAAAACCCTAGACATCCAATAAGGCATTTCTAATAAAGTAATTATTTAATATGAATATGTTAGGTGGGTGTTAGCACTAGAAGTCACACCTAGACTATTATAGGTGTAAGCCTAATACCCATCAAAATTTGAATAATTAAATCAATTTTATGGTTGGTGGATTAGCAAGAAAGAACAATAAATAGAGCAACAAACTGTCTCCAGAAACATTCCATTGGGCATGAAGTCATAATATTCTACAGATAAAATGCAATCAAGATACCTACCATACAAAAGAGATATATAATGATGAACATAAGAATGAAGTAGATAACACTAAGAAGAAATATTCATCAAGAAATGATGCTCTTTGCAAAATGAATAAAAAGAATACTTGAACAAAAATCATGAAAGAAAGAAATCACTGCAAATCCTTTGCAACTCATGAATCTCCTAACCATGAACAACCATTGATCCTCAATGTATTAAATTCATTCAAGCAAGATGAAAATGTAAAATGTAAAACAGAGAAAACACAATATGATAGTAATATCTCTCATGAATCTCTAATGGCAGAAATGTCACATTCTGATATGCCCAACAAGGTTACAAATTAGCATACATAGCTAAATTTCCTCAAGCTCTCCCCTAACTCTCTCAATTCCCTATTTGGATTCCTCTCACTCATTAAATAGAAAATTACATCAATAATATCTCTAGGAGGTCGCAACATACTCCATGAATTGGATTCTATTCCTTAGAGATATGTGGAAAACAAAAAATCCAACGAATTCCTTGATTCCTAGAAACCGTCTTTTAGAATAAATGAAACTGCAACCAACTCATTGCATGAATATTTAGTGGAGATGAATATTAGGTACGATTGTCTCTTGGTGTCTAACTGATCTCTGAGAACCCATTTGAACCTCCTCAAATAGGTGGCATCCCTACTACAACTCATATTTATGATACTGTTATATTTTGTAGCGCAATTTCAAGATTCGTTGCAAACTTTCCTATAGGTGATGATTTCAACTTTTTTCCCAACCGACGAAATGGGTCAGGCACATTTTGGTCAGCAAGTCAATGGTAATAGGTGCTTCTCCACACAAAATTTCAAAAGAACCCATATTGGAATTTCAAAGTTATGATGAGAATACGATTTTTATGTGTACCAGTTGAATTTGCAGCACGCAGTTGAGTTTGCAGTGCATAGTGAAGTTTGCAGTGTGTAGTTGATCTTGTAGCACACGGTTAAGTTTACAACACGCAGTTGAGTTTGTATCACACAATGAAGTTTGCAGCGCATAGTGAAGTTTGCAGTGCACAGTCAAGTTTGCAGTGCATAGTTGCAAATGTAAATGAAAATAAGAAATGATAAGGCTTTATTTTGAAACCGACCCTTGGAGATGTTGGATGATGCTAGGTGCTAAACACAATATTGGTTCTAATAGTGGGTCTATTGTAGATCATTTAAATGAATTTAATATGGCTACTAATCAACTAAGTTCTGTAAAAGTGGACTTTTATGATGACATCAAGGCTCTTCTAATCTTGTGGTCATTTCCACAACGCTAGAATGACTTGGTCATGGTTGTAAGTAACTATGTCTATGGTTCAAACACTCTAAAATTTGATGATGATGTTGGTGTTATCCTTAGTGAGGAAATGCGATGGAAAAGCATATGTGAGACATCAGGTAATGTGTTAAACATGGATAACAGGGGAAGACAAAAAGGATAGAGGAAAGGGCTTAGGGAACCGTGATAATTTTAGGAAGGGAAGATCCAAATCCAGACAAGGAAAAATAGAGTGTTGAAATTGTGGGAAGAAAGGACATCTGAAGAAATATTGTAGAGCTCCAAAGAAACAAAGAGATGTACAACAGGAGAAAAATCAGGAAGCAAATGTAACAGGTGATGTGTTACAAGATGCTTTGATTCTTTCTATAGATAGTATTTATGAGTCTTGGGTAGTAGATTTAGGGGCTTCATTTCATGCCACACTCCATAGGAAACATTTTCTAGATTATGTTCAAGGTGATTTTGGATAGGTTCATTTGGGTGATGATGCACCATGCAAAATTGTTGGAATGGGAAAGGTACAAATAAAGAAAAAGAATGGAAACCAATGGTTGTTGAAATAGGTAAGACATGTTCCATATCTAAGGAAAAATAAAATTTCAACAAGGCAGTTGGCAAGTGAAGGTTGTATATCTATATTTACAGATAAGGCGTGGACGGTCACCAAAGGATCATTGGTGATAACAAAAAGAGAGAAGGTAGGTACATTGCATTTATGTACTAGTAATACTGATTCTTCTATCTCTTTAGCTTCTACAGGAGTGGATACATCATTTTAGACTCATAGGCTCGAACACACGAGTGAGAAGGGGATGTAGATACTTCACAAAAGGAATTTGTTGCTGGATATTAAATAAATTGATTTGGATTTCTGTGAGCATTGTGTTTATGGAAACTAGAAGAGAGTCAAATTTCTCAGAGTCGGAAAAGAAAAGAAGAGTGAAAATTAGAGCTTGTTCATACATATCTATGGGGACCATATCAAGTATCATCTCTTGGTTTCTCTCATTATTATGTTACTTTTTATTGATGACACAACTAGAAAAACTTGGGTTTATTGCATTCGACAAAAATATGATGTTTTTGATACTTTTAAGAAATGGAAAGCTTTGGTTGAGAATGAGACATGAAAAAGGTTGAAGTGTCTCAGATCATACAACGGAGGTGAATATTGAGGAAAGGAGTTTTATTATTACTGTCCATACCATGGCATTTGTAGAGAGAAAACAGTTCCATTAACACCAAAGAAAATGGTGTGTCAGAAAGGATGAACAGGACAATCATGGAGTGTGCAAGGAGTATGAGATTGCATGTTGGGTTTCCCTTACATTTATGGGAAGATGTTGTAGATATTGTTGTTTACTTAATAAACATAGGACCTTCAAGATCTTTGGATGGTGTAATTTCAGAGGAGGAATGGACAAGTACAAAGGTAAGCTATTATTTTTTGAAGACTTTCGGTTGTGGAGAATTTTTCCATATTGATAAAGAAAATAGAACAAAGATTGAGGAAAAATCCAAGAAGTGTACCTTTATTGGATATGGTGTTAATGATTTTGGTTATCTCTTATGGGTTTATGAAATCACAAAATCATTAGGAGTAGATATTTCATATTCAATGAGAAGGTCATGTACAAAGATCAACTACAAGGGAAGAAACAAGAAAAAGAAAAACCAAAATACACAATGCTTGATGAGATCATTGAAAAAGAAATTCCAAATTTACTAGAAAATCAAAATGTACAACAATAGGAGAAGCAGGTACCTCGAACTCCTGAAAGTGTTGTTAGAATATCTACCAATATAAGTAGACACCCTGAATGATGCTCTCCTTCATTGTATTATTTATTTTTGACTGATTCTGGTGAACCAAAATGTTATGAAGATACAATGAAGGTAGACACTAAAAAGAAGTGGGAGCAAGGCATGAAAGAGGAAATGGATTCCTTGGTAAATAGCCAGAATTGGGACTTGGTTCAGTTTCCTATAGGAAAAAGAGCAATGCATAATAAACGGGTTTACAGGTTGAAGGAAGATGGGAAAAAAAAACGATACAAGGCTAGACTTGTTGTAAAGGGGGTTACACAAAAGAAAAGTATAGATTTTGATGAAATATTTTAACTATTTTAACTATTGTGTTAGTAGAATATTTTCATCTTGAACAATTAGATGTAAAAATAGTTTTTCTCCATGGGGATTTGAATGAAGATATTTATATGCAGCAGCCATAGGGGTATGAGATCAAAGGGAAGGAAAATTTGATATGTAGGTTGAAGAAGAGCATGTATGGCCTAAAGAAAGATACAAGGAAGTGGTATTTGAAGTTTGACGAGTTTATGATAGAACAAGGTTATAGTAGATGCCATTATGATCATTGTGTTCATTTTAAAATGATAGAAAATGGAAGCTATATTATCTTGCTATTGTATGTAGATGACATACTTGTTGCAGGGTCTAACATGCAGGATATAAATTTTCTCAAAAACAAATTATCTAATTCATTTGCAATGAAGGATTTGGGTGCCACAAATAAAATCCTTTGTATGAGAATAATAGGAGATAGGAAAAATCACAAATTGACATTATATTAGGGTGAGTACATAGAGAAGGTGTTGGAGAGGTTTAGAATGCAAAATCCAAAACCAATTAGTACACCTTTGGTCAACCATTTAAAATTAACTAAGGATATGTTTCCCAAGACACACGAGGAGATAAAATACATGTCTAGGGTCCCTTATTCATCAATAGTTGGCAGCTTGATGTATGTGATGGTTTGCACAAGACCAGATATTTCACATACAGTGGGAGTTGTGAGCAGGTATATGAACAATCAAGGTAAAGAACATTGGTAGGTAGTAAAGTGGATTCTCAAGTATTTGAGGGGTACTACTACTCATGCATTATGTTTTGGAGGTTCAAACAATGTTCTACAGGGATATTTTGATTCAGATATGGCAGGTGATAAAGATAGCAAGAGGAGCACCACAGGGTATGTTTTTTTTCTGTAGGTGGAACAACAGTAAGTTGGATTTCGAAACTGCAAAAGGTTTTTTCACTTTCAACAATAGAGGCAGAGTGTGTTGTTTCTACAGAGGCTAGAAAATAGATGATTTGGTTACATATGCTTATGGAGTAATTGGGAAAGAAGCAGGAGAATAGTAGGTTGTACTGTGACAGTGAGAGTGTCATTCATCTTACAAATAACTCAAACTTCCATTCAAAGAATAATCATATACAAATTAGGTACCATTTCATATGATCCATCTTGGAAGATGGACATTTGAAGTTGTAAAAGACACATACTAGCCAAAATCATGTAGACATGTTAACAAAGGGAGTAACCAGGGAGAAATTGAGTTCCTTCTTAGTTTCAGTTGGTCTTAAAAAATGAAGGTGAAGATGAAAAAAATTCCAAGTCCAAGGTGGAGTATAGTCCACCAGGTACAACAACAATGAAGGTTTTTTTTATCAGTCTCCAAGTGGGATATTTTTGGTTGTGGAGCTTGATTATCTTCTTGATTCAGAGGTTTGTTTTAGTCATTCTTGGACCCCATTCCCTAATGGGGGGTGTGTGGGAGCTTCCCTCGCCACAACCATCGCCAGGGGGGTTCAAGGGGGGGGGGGGGTGTACAACGACGATTGTTTTAGCCCCCCTTGGTGGGGAATTCAAGGGAAGTGCTCCCAAAGAAAATTTTTGGGAAACATTTTCTTGTAAAATATTGTAATTTCATAGTCAAACTGAACCGTACATTATAAGTTCGCAGATATGATGGTAGAAGTTATTTTATGGATTTTTTTCCCAAGAAGGAAACCATCTTTTATGAGGGAATTGTATTGCAAATATGTATTAGTGTGATTATTTTATTACAAGAGAGAATATTGTGAGAGAAAGAAGAGGAAGTTACAATGGGAGTGTTGTAGGTTGTATCCCTTCATTTTGTTGGATAATAAAAAGGAAGGACCTGGCAATTTCTCTGGTGGACGTAGACCACACTGGGTGAACCATGTATATCTATGTCTCTATTTATTGTGTATATCCTGTGTTTTATTTTCGCATTTGTTTTATTTCATTGCTCCATGATCCTATTTTTCTAACACTTTCTATCCTAATTGATTGTGTCCTTCTCAAAACTTAAGTCTCATAAAAATAATCGCTTGAGTGGTGTCCCAATAGTATTTGAACTAGTGCCTAATATGCTCAATTCATATCTTCGTGGAATCTACCTCCTTCTCATCTTCTTTTTCTTTGTCAGTGGTGGCACTAGATATATCCATTCTAGATCCTATTAGTTCACTTACTTTGGACTTCCTGGCATCAAGCAAGGTTTATTTTGTAGTAATCATTACAACGCTATCCAAAGTGAGTCTCATTTTCTTGCTAGTTCTTTTGACCACCACCTATCTCTTCTTGGCATATGTTATGGCCTAGACATTGGCCACCTCATCCACAATTTCTAGAATTTGTTTATCACCCCATGATAAATTGTTTCCTAGACTACCTGGAGTGTGAAAAATTTCAAGGGCTAGTTCCTTACCTTTGTCGGTTGTTGGTGTCTGATCACTAGAATTTTATTCATCTCATCCCATTTCCTATTCTTGGTTTGAGTCCATAGAATTTTTCCTTGTACCACTACCCAGTTAAGTCTCTGCATCTTTAAGCATCTCTTTCATTCGCTCAGTATCAATGGTTCTTTTGGTAACATCCTTTACTGCTTCTATTGAGGGTGTTGTCACACCCTTGGGTAAAGAAGGAGTTAGTGGTTATGTTGTAGTTATTTCAATCTCTTTTTCAACACTTGGTTCTTCATTTTCATTGCTTCTATGTGTGTCATCTTCTAGTTTCTCCCCAACATCTAAATTTTCCTCATTCTCTTCTCTATCTAGAGTATTTTATTTTATACTGGAACCTTCACTTTTACTTTCATTTTTCTCTTCTTGAGCCTCTTCCAACTCTATGGCATGACCCTTATCATGTTCATTGTATTTTCCTTATGAGGTTATATCTCCCAATACATTTTCTTCTTCGTTGTCCTCTTGGTTGTCTTCCCCTATGTTATGAGGTTGTGATCCTTGTATTTATGTAGCACCCTCATTGATAATAGGGAATGCCAAGGTGTCTATATCCTTTCTATCATCATCATAATTTTTTATTAGATATGTGATTACTAGTTCCAATATGCTTATGCCGGTATCCCTGTCAAAGTTCCAACTGTCAATATAGGCTCTAATTATCATGCTTATACCCGTTCCATATCTATTTGACCATTGCCTCCCCCAGGTGAGGTTTCTCTTGGAGGATTTTTCTCTTATTCTCCCATACAAACCTCCACTTGAGTTATTTTTGGTGGATCTAATACTTGAATGGTAGTATTTTTCCCATGCTCATAAAATTCCCTCTCAATTTCTGCTAAGAGTCTTTGTGCTTCAACTTTCCTTGTTGTTTTCTCTACATTTTCATTTCATTCATGTATAGCAAATCCTATTATTTTTTCTAACCATTCCAATTTATCATCTCCTGACATGTCCTTGAATTAGGTTAGGTCTGGTTTCTCTTTCCTTTGTAATGCATCTTCCCTATACTTAGTATTTTCAGTGAATATGTGATATTCAAAACTTCCATGTGCATATGGCTAATGAGACACTACTTGACTAGCATGTTGGGATACTAAATTTGTGGGGTCATGTTTCTTGTATCCTCTTGTATAAAAAATGTACTCTACTTTGTTTTTAGCTTCCTTCCTAGACTATGTGGTTTCCTTTACCAAGTGATAACCTACATAGAAACCATATGGAATAAAGGCTATTTTATTATCTTTTACCAAGGAGGCATTGAAACCTTGAAAAATAGTTTGGGAATAAATTTTCCCCAATACCAACCCATCTAGTACATAAGATGGCAATAGGTACAGGGCCCCAGTGGCTCCAAAAATACTTAGGTAAGTACTCTTTTCCTCCAAATAGCAATTTCCTATCCTAGAGATAACCCTTTTTGTTGCATATAAAAGTATTAGACATTTTTTATTGAAAATTAGTGAGTATATTCTATCAAGGAATTCATCAAATATTGCAGTGTAGGACTTCTTATACCCATTTTAACTCAAAATGCTAAAATAAACATGGAAGAGTAACTCCAAAACATGCCAACTTAAGCCTAATCTAGGAAATACATTCCTAGGACATACTATGTCTAGCATATAGGATGAAATAAAAAAGGCAGGGACCTCTCCTGATTTTTTTTTTGTGCTTTCTCCACTCCAGTACTCGATTGTTTTGAAATAATGTCTCCCTAGTTGAAAATGATTCTGGATATAGCTACTATGTATTCCAGGGGCATCCATGCTTCTAAGAACTTGGATCAATATTTTTCTCCATATAGTTGGCATATCATAGACATTAAGAAAATTTAGGGTTCTCTAAGGTTCATAGTATTGCACCATCCCGAGACTATGTTCATGAATTCCATGTTCTCCTTCCACCAGGAGGCCAACAATTGACTGGTGTTGTTCTTTTCATAGAATTTGACCACAAATTTGGCATTAATCATAACTTAGGGCTCCCTGAGTTTCTAATATTTTCTAATATCTACTATCACAAAAACACCAACACACTCCCCATCCACATCATTTATTAAGCATTTGTCGGCATTGGTGTGGTTAATTGTACACTCTAAGGTTTCTACATAAGGAATAACTGAGGTTATGGATGCCACCATGTACAACGATGACAGTTTGATGTTTTGAAAGACATGGTAATCCAATACCCTTACATATATATCACTATGAGGTGTAAAATCAAAGAAATCATCATGATGAATTTTATTATATAAATCATTTCAAGTGGAAAGAGGTACCTTGGATGTCATGCCTGCATCTTTGTCTCTGTAGAGCGTTGGTGGAGCTAGATATTTCTTTTGAAAAATTTTGATCATTGACTCTACCTTAGGTATGGAATCCAATTCTCTAATAGTAGTAAGGCTTGAAGCCTCTCCCACCTATACATTCTTCCCCTTTGACATCTTTGGTGATTGACAATTTGTTGGTCATCAAGGAGGCATTTTCCCTGCATAAAATAACATAATTAAATTCTCCATTGATCAAACATTGTGGGTAATGAGAAGATTTATAAAATGAACACAATACCTGAGAAAAATAGGATTTTTTTGTCTTTAGCACTTACGAGTCACGGAAATGACAATGAAAATTTGACAACAATTATCTTGGATGAGCACAACACTTGGTTCTTCAAGATCTCTTGTTGTGTGAAGCTCTCTAATGTTCTATGAAAACAATGATAAAATAAAATATCCAAATTGAATTGAAATAACTTGTTTCCATAAGTCTCGTTTGAATTCACCATTGTCGAGTACAAAAAAATCCTTGTGGATCTTCCGGAATTAAATATGTCATCGGTGCCATGCTCTAGGGTTAATAATGTGTTATGTTAATCAGTGGTGCAAATGGAACATTAATTTAGTCTCTCATCAATTTCAAATAGTGATAAGTTTGCACACAATGATTCGTAAAATCGGGGATCAGGGATGTGTTGTCACTTATGGTTTGAATGACTTACTTCAACACTTAATTGTCAATCCCGATGAAGGTGAGTGCTCGAAATTATGCTTGCGTTATTTTTTCATGGAGACATTTTTTCAAAATGATGACTTAGAATAAAAATCATGCAATGTGAAGTTTGGAGCTTCCCTCGGCTAACATGACCTGTCTAGATAGGTAGAAATCATGGAATAATATGCAGTGAGGGGGGTCGTTTTAACTCAAAATGAAAGGTGTTTAAAAATCCCTATTGTAAATTATGGAAGATCTATATCAAATGTGGAAGATAGCATGAATGGTCAAGATCACAGATTGTGTTAGAAACACAAGATCACGAAGAAATAAAATAGAATGAATGCAGAAATAAAACACGGAAGATACACAATACAATAGAGACACATATATATGTGGTTCACCTAGTGTGGGATATGTCCACCAGAGAAATTTCCAGGTCCTTCCTTTATTATTATCTTGCAAATGAAGGGATACAACCTACATCAAAGCCGTTGTAACTTCCTCTTCTTTCTTTCATAGTCTCATCTCTCATAATACAATATTCGCAATAATACATAGCCGCAATACATTTCCCTCATAAAAGAGGGTTTCCTTCTAGGGAGAAAAACCCTAACATAACTTCTATCGTTAGATATGCGACCTTATAATTAACAGTCGAGATCTATAATGAAATTACAATATACATTTACAAGGCAATTTTTCCTTTATAGGCTTCGCCCTTGAACCCCCGCTTGCCCCTGAACCCCATAGGGGGGGTAACCCCCCTCTGCACTCCCTCATGTGGATGAGTGTACATTCTTCTCAGGTGTAAATTCTTCATGGGGTATAAAAACAGATGAAAACAAAGACCTCTGAATCAGAAAGATAACCAGGCACCACAACCAACAATCTCCCACTTGGAGACTGATCTCAACAACTCCATCGTTGTTGTATCTGCTGGACTATGAACCTTCTTGGACCTGTAAAATTTATCATCTTCACCTTCATGCTTGAATACCAACTGAAACTGAGAAAGAACTCAGTTTCTCCCTGGTTACTCCCTTTGTTAACATGTCTGCAGGATTCTGGCTAGTGTGTATCTTTTCCAACTTCAAATGTCCATCTTCCAAGACGTATCGTATGAAATGGTACCTCAATTGTACATGATTAGTATTTGAATGGAAGGATGAGTTCTTTGCAAGATGAATGGCACTCTCATTGTCATAGTACAACCTATTATTATCCTTATTCTTTCCCAATTCCTCCATAAACCTCTGTAACCAAATCATTTGTTTACTAGCCTCTGTAGCAGCAACATACTTTTCTTCTGTTGTTGAAAGTTCAAAAACCTTTTGTATTTTCTAAATTCAACTTACTGTTGTTCCACCTATAGTAAAAGCATACCCTGTAGTGATCCTCCTACTATATTTATCACCTACCATATCTGAATCAACATATCCCTGTCGAACAGTGTATGAACCTACAGAACATAATGCATGAGTAGCATTACCTCTCAAATACCTGAGAATCCACTTTACTACCTCCCAATGTTCTTTACCTGGATTGTTCATATACCTTCTCACAAATCCCATTGCATGTGCAATATCTAGTTTTGTGCAAACCATCACATACATCAAGCTGCCAATTGTTGATGAATAAGGGACCCTGGACATGTATTTTATCTCCTCTTGTGTCTTGGGACACATTTCCTTAGTTAATTTGAAATGGTTGGCCAAAGGTGTACTAACTAGTTTTGCATTATGCATTATAAACCTCTCCAACACCTTCTCTATGTACTCATCCTAAGACAATGTCAATTTGCGATTTTTTTTGTTTCTTGTTATTATCATACCAAGTATTTTCTTTGCAGCACCCAAATCCTTCATCACAAATGAATTACCTAATTTATTCTTCAGCACAATTATATCATGCATATTAGACCCTGCAATAAGCATGTCATCTACATACAATAGAAAGATAATATCGCTTCCATTTTCAAATCTTCTAACTATTCAAAATGAAAATCTTCTACTACCACAAGACTTAAAATAGTCCTAATTGAAGTCATTTTAACAATGGGAGAAAATATTTCATCAAAATGTATACCTTTCTTTTGTGCAAACCCCTTTACAACAAGTCTAGCCTTGTACCTCTTTTTTTCTCCATCATCTTCCTTCAACTTGTAAGCCCATTTATTCTGCAATGCTCTTTTTCTTGTAGGCAACTGAACCAAGTCCCAAGTATGGTTATTTACCAAGGAATCCATTTCCTCTTTCATGCCTTGCTCCCATTTCTTTTTGGTGTCTACCTGCATTGCTTCTTCATAACATTCCGGTTCACCAGAATCAGTCAACAATAAATAATACAATGAAGGAGACTATTGTTCAGGGGGTCTACTCAACCTAGTAGATATTCTAACAACACTTGTAGGATTTTGAGGTACTTGTTGCTCCTGTTGTTTTACATTTTGATTTTCTCGTTCCTTTGGAATTTGTTTTTCAGTGATCTCATCAAGCACTGTGTATTCTAGTTTTTCTTTTTCCTGTTTCTTTCCCTGCAACTGATCTTTTTACATGACCTTATCATTGAATATGACATCTCTACTCCTAATGATTTTTTTATTTTCATAATCCCATAAGCGATAACCAAAATAATTAACACCATATCCAATAAAGGTACACTTCTTAGATTTTGCCTCAACCTGTGTTCTATTTTCTTTATCAATATGGACAAATGCTTCACAACTGAAAGTTTTCAAAAAAGAATAGTTTACCTTTTTACCTGTCCATGCCTCCTCTGGAATTATACCATCCAAAGAGCTTGAAGGTCCTCTATTTATTATGTAAACAACAATACCAACAACATCTACACAGAAATGTAAGGGAAAACCATCATGAAATCTCATACTCCTTCCATGCTCCATGATTGTCCTGTTCATCCTTTCTGACACACCATTTTCTTGTGGTGTTCTTGGAACTATCTTCTCTCTACAAATACCATGGTATGAAAAATAATCATCAAACTCCTTGCTGTAATATTCACCTCCATTATCCAATCTAAGACACTTCAACCTTTTCCCTCTCTCATTCTCAACCAAATATTTCCATTTCTTAAAAGTATCAAAAACATCATATTTTTGTCAAATGCAATAAATCCAAGTTTTTCTAGTTGCGTCATCAATAAAAGTAACATAATAACGATAACCACCAAGAGATGATACTTGAGTTGGTCCCCATACATCTGTATGCACAATCTCTAACCTTTCACTCTTCTTTTATTTTCCGACTCTGAGAAATCTGACTCTCTTATGTTTTCCATAAACACAATGCTCATAGAAGTCCAAATAAATTTGTTTAAGATATGGAAACAAATTTATTTTGTGAAGTATATGCATCTCCTTATCACTCATGTGTCCAATCCTATGATGCCACAGTGTTGTATCCACTCCTATAGAAGCTAAAGAGATAGAAGATTCAATATTACTAGTACATAAATACAATGTACCTACCTTCTCTCCTTTTGCTATCACCAATGATCCTTTGGTGACCTTCCACACCTTATCTGTAAATATGGATATACAACCTTCACTTGCCAACTTTCCTATTGAAATTAGATTTTTTCTTAGATCTGGAACATGTATTACCTCTTTCAACAACCATTGGTTTCCATTGCTTTGCTTTATTTTTACCTTTCCCATTCCAACAATTTTGCATGGTGCATCATCACCCAAATGAGCCTATCCAAAATCACCTTAAACATAATCTAGAAAATGTTTCATATGGGGTGTGGCATGAAATGAAGCCCTTGAATCTACCACCCAAGAATAAAAAATATTATCTACAAAAATAATCAAAGCATCTTGTAACACATCACCTGTTACATTTGTTTCATGTCTTTTCTCCTATTGTCCATCTCTTTGTTTCTTTGGAGATATGCATTATTTATTCAGATGTCATTTCTTCCCACAATTCCATCACTCTATCTTTCCAAGTCTGGATTTTGATCTTCCCTTCCTAGAATTCCCACAGTTCTCTGAGCCCTTTCCTCTATCCTTTTGTCTTCCCCTATTCTCCATGTTCAACGCATTACCTGATGTCTCACCTATTCTTTTCCATCACATTTCCTCACTAAGGATAACACCAACAACATCATCAAATTTTAAAGTATTTGAACCAGAGACAGAGTTACTTACAGCCATGACCAAGCCATTCCAGTGTTCTAGTAATGAGCACAAGACTAGAAGAGCCATGACCTCATCATCAAAGTCCACTTTTACAGAACTTAGTTGATTAGTAACCATATTAAATTCATTTAAATGATCTGCAAAAGACCCACCTTCTAACATCTTCATATTAAATATTATCTTCATTAGAAATACCTTATTGGATGCCAATGGTTTTTCATACAATTTATACAATGCATCCATCAAATCCTCCGTTGTCTTTTCTTTCGAAATATTGAAATCCACCGACGCTGCCAGGCTCAGCTGTATCATTCCTAGATCCTTTCTGTCAAGAATCTCCCATTATTCATCCTTCATAGTCATTGGCTTCTTTTCTATTCCACCCAATGGTAGTAATATATCCTTCTGATATAAATAATATTCCATCTGCATCTTCCATAACTAGTAGTTTTGGCCGTTAAATTTCTTGACCCTAAACTTTCCATCTTCTGCCATTGCTCCCACTCGAACCAGGAACCCTCTTTTCATGTGAGTTACCTTTCTCTCTAATACCAATTGTTAGAAAAACAAGATCACAGATAAATAAAATAAAACAAATGCGGAAATAAAAAACATAAGATACACAATACAATAGAGACACAGATATATGTCGTTCACCCAGTGTGGGCTATGTCCACCAGAGAAATTGCTAGGTCCTTCCTTTATTATTATCCAGCAAATGAAGGGATACAACCTACAACAAAATTGTTGTAACTTCCTCTTCTTTCTCTCACAGTCTCTTCTCTTAGAATACCATATTCACAATAATACATAGCCACAATACATTTCCCTCATAAAAGAGGGTTGCCTTCTAGGGAAAAAAAAAAGCCTAACATAACTTCTACCGTTAGATATGCGACCTTATAATGAATGGTCCATATTTTCAATGAAATTACAATATACATTTACAAGGCAATTTTTCCTTCGGGGGCTTCGCACCCCGAACCCCCTCTTTCCTTCGGACCCCGCAAGGGGGTAACCCCCCCTGCACTACCCTGCATGGATGTGTGTACATTCTTCTAGGGTGTAAATTCTTCATGGGGTATAAACATGATTGAAAACAAATACCTATAAATCAGAAAGATAATCAGGCTCCACAACCAATATCTTTTCCTACTAAAATCAATCATCAACAGTTTCTCTCACGCATTGAATCAGGTGATTATAGGTTTTGGCATGCCAATGTCAATGAGATACCGACCATCGATGCACAATATGTATCGTACAATTCATGTCACTGAACATTTTCCCAACCTATCACCAATGTGACATCAACGTTGGTCAAGAACCTACTCCTTGGTTTCTTCAAACTAGCATATTACTTGCCGACATCTGATGTTCTTCGGCATCGTCATAATTCTATCCTTTTTTTCATCCCCTTATATTTTCCTCCGAGAATTTCATGTACCGAGATAGATTCAAAAGAGGATGTGATGGCATGCCAAATGGCATGGATGAAGGTGTACAGGATATACAAACATTATTAACTCTTCATCGAACGTCGGATAGTCATAGTTTTTTCACCAAGTTTACTTGTCAGTGTCGGGGAACTTAGCATGTCTTTGGCTATTTCACATCATTCAGTGCTAGGTGTCAATAATCGAAAGACATTGATGATCGAAAGCCTAGCCATTATGTCATGTGTTTTCATCAAGAAGTTATCGATGCCCGATTAGTGCATCGGTGAATTTCACAAGCATCTGTCGGGCATAGGGGAAATCAAATACTAATAGATAAGTTTTGAAAATTCTTAAATATTGTAACATTTCTCACTCTTACTGATAATCCATATTAAACCTGGGAATTGGCTGAAATAAGAAGGAAACAAAAGAAAACCTAGAAACAAGTTATGATAATGAGAGAATCGAAGTATAAAAATGGAATTAAATCAAAGTGGTACCCTAGAATTTAAGAAAATTTTGAGGGTGTGTTCAGTGCTCAAAAAATGGTGATTCACTAGTAAAAACTAGTGTCTATACACCTTATTTTAGTGATATTAATGAGATATTTTTGGCAGTTTTATTTCAACTTAATATAGTGACTCACAAATGATTTATAAATTTGTATATATATGGCCCGCAGAATATTCATTATTTCCTACTTATGGGGATTCATCTGATTTCATGCCTCTTTTCCATTAAAACAATAACTCATATCTACAAGACAAGAGGTGATTCGGAAAACACAGCTTCCAGAAATACATGGTATCTTTTATCCTTAAAATTAGGAACCTCCCCATGGTGTTGCTATGTTTCTAGTCAGCATCCATAGCCCTGACGAAGTCACCCCAATATCACAGACCTTGCTCCTCTACAAGTGAGAATCCACAGCCCCAACGAAGATATATGCATACCCTCTTAAATTTTACATTCTATTTTATTATGAGATATTTTTTTGTCTTTTACTTGCATATGAAATTAGCGCAGAGGTACCAATAATGAATTAGGGATGAGGATATCTATTTCTTAGAGTGGAGGAGATAACTTTTATTTTTTTCCTTTCTTGTCTTTTCTAACAAGAGTGAGATCCTCCTCTACTTTGTCTATGGTATAAGATACACTCTCCTCTGGTCGATTTCCTTTAGTATTCCCATGCCACAAGGTATAAAACTTGTTTATTCCTTAGGTGATATACATACATAAATGTGAATTATTTGTGCATTGGAATCTCTAGTCTAGTAAGAACTCCTTACTTTATATGTGATGTTGAAATATTCAAGATAAGATAAATGGGTTTGCCACATTACACCAAGAGTATTATCACATAACATCCTCATGATCATACCAAAATAAAAATAAAACCATGTCATGAAAACCAAATTCATAACAAAAAGAAAGATAATATAAACATGGAAACATGCAAATTTAAAAGATCAATCTATCTAAAAGAAAACAAAAGGAAAGGAAAACAAAAGGTAAACTATGGTATAAGACATTGCCTAATAAGAAGCTAAGAAAAGAAACGGTTTAGGGAATGTCCATTAACAAATAGATCCTCAAGCTCACCCCTATGGTCTTGTAGCTGATACATACCTACCCCAATATTGTCAGCAATTTGGAAAGGACCAAGTCATAGGTTTTGGAATTTAGAATGTTTCCATTTTGGTTCGTTGACTTTGTCCCACTATAGGACTATATATCATACTTCAAAAAATTTGTCTCTAACCTTATGTTTATTGAACCATATTGTAAGTAACTATTAGTGAACTGCAAACTTCCTCATAGCCATCTCCCTTTATTCTTCAACCATTGATAGTGTATCTATTCTATGTTGCATTCTTGACAATGATTGGCCCCTTGAGGCCTGAGAAAGCTACAGAGATTGGAGATATAAATTGTTTGGTAGGATATATTCATTTTTGTACACTAGAAAATAAGGAGAATTCCCTAAGTCTTGTTTAGGAGTCACCATGTCATCCCATAGAGAATTGTTAAGTGTGGTGTGCCAATTCCAATGGTTTTCTACTATAGTCTTCTTGAGAATTCTTACCATATTTTTATTTGTTGACTTTGCAACACCATTTACCAAAGGGTAATAGTTATAAGAGTATCTTAGAATGATCCCTTTATCTAGAGAAAATTTAGTTAAAAGAGTAGAATAAAAGTATGCAACAATATAAAAAAACAAGAATGGAAGGTACCCCAAACCTTTTTATTATGTGTTTTTCTAAAAAATGTATTACTATGTTCTCGTTGGCATGGGTAAGGGAAATAGATTATGATTACCTCATGAAATAACTAGTTGTAGTTAATATATATTTGTGTTGTTTGGATGAGTTTGGATTTATCTCTCCTATAAAATTTATCCCCCACTACTCGAAGGGTCTAGAAGTGGTCACTAGTTGTAATGGGATTGATGCCTTCTTCTCTTTTCCAACACTCAATTGAAAAACTCTGCATTTTCTCACATATGTGTGTACATATCTAAAAAAAAAATTCCAATAATATACTACCCTTGATATTTTATGAGCATTAATATATCATGTGAAATGACCACCTACGGGACCATCATGAATATCTTTCAATACATTTTCAACATCTTATTTTTTCATAAATCTAAGTAACATGCCATCATAATTCATGTAGAAGAACAAAAAAATTATGAGACGGTACTGGGAAGATTTTAACCTAAGAGATCTCATCTCTCTTAGTTTCAAGTGTCTAGGACAAGTGCCATAATGGAGAAAAAAAATAAGTCAGCATACCAAGAGTCCTACCCGGGTGGGGTATACAGTACTTCACTACACCATAAAGTCAACTCATTTTCCCAGCCAAAATTTTCTAATTCTATTAGGTTTTGGGATTTTGTGGCTAGTTTACACAAACCTTTCCCTCTAACTATATTTTTGGGTTTGAAATCCAAATCTATCTCTTGGATGAAAACCATCCAATTCCCTCTAATTTCTCCCATTTCCTGTTGGGTGAAAAGGGGCCTTACTGCTAGGTGAGGTACTATAACCTTTATATGGTTCTTCAGGATATAGGATATGAAATTATTTATTTCCTTATAGACAAGATATGCTTGTTTATCAATATTCGGGTAGTTGAGTTCAATTCCTTGGATATTTTTTCTCATGAATGAGATAAGAGCCTCATTGTTTTCATAATATTTTTTAGTAAGAACCACAGCTAAATACGGGTTAGAGGAAAACGTATAAAGGAAGGAGTATTTGTTGAAATTGGGGTTGCGTAAAATAGGGGCTTGAGAGATAGCGGATTTGATTTTATTAGAGGCATATTTTCCTTCCTCACTCCATTTGAACTCTATATATTTGTGTATCATCCTTTGTAATGGTTTAATTATTTCTTCAAAGTCAAGTGTAAATTTTCTCACGAAATTAATCTTCCCAAAAGAAAGATTGCATGGATTTTTTATTATGAGGGAGCGGAAGTTGTGAGATTTCCTTTTGATGCAAACCCCTTCCCTCACTCGGGGTCTTATCGACCTCCCTGTCTAGGATCATTCAAAACAAGATTTGAATTAGCTCTCATACTCTTTCTGAACCCCCTGTTAATGTTCACAGGTCCTCAAATTTCCTATGCAGGTTCAAACACTAAAATTGCAGGCTCTTACTAAGCCCTTTCTCCTTTGAAACAACTTCAGTCCCCTAGCCCTCTTCCTCAGACTAACTCCTCATATGACCAAATATTGTGACCAACCGCTAGTCAATAGCATCCTATTTCGATGCCTCGACGATTTCTCCAAGCCCCTTCTTTTTTTAAAAATTTGAAAGCGACCTTAGCCCATTTTCCTCGACGGAAATAGTGTGTGATCGAGGGTTGTGACCAAGCACCAAGACAAAAGATGCTAATTCAGGATTCTCCCTTTAGAAATTTTCTTCTCCTCTCCAATGCATACAACACCCGCAAACTGTTGAATACTAAGCGGAAAGATAAACAACTTTTAGCAAATATCGAGATCAACAATTCAAATTAAGTTGTTCGGGCTTTGACAATTTTTGGTCGCACCCAACATACACATAGCACTTGTGAAACATCAAGTTATGAAAAGGACCAGATTAGATGGCTCTTAAATTTATACCAAATCGATATCTCACAACACTTCAACAATCTCTTCACAATTCCTTTTCTCCAAATCTTCTGAATCGTCGAAAACAACAATTACGCCGAGTCTCAAATCGACGATCCAAAATGCTTTGACTAATGGATAGTCTAGATCAATTCCCTTCAAGCTTCAAAGATTTTCTTTGATCGTCAAACAACACAATGTTTTGTATCTCCTGACACCGAAATGGTGAATGATTATCCTTCCTCCACGTGTCCCCTCCTAGATCGACGGCTAGGATGACTTCAAAAATTTTCTCCCTGTCTACACGAAAATTCACTTTCGCTGAAGCACCAAGTCCCTGAACTATAGGATCTTGCACCACACATCCCCCCCAAGGGATGGATAGGGTTGAATTCAGTCTGCGAGCCTTCATGAATCCTTAACAACACTGCACTCTATTTTCTCCTGAGTGTCGGACCTCTAGATCTCCAGATCTTTGGATCTGATGCCACGTGTCATTCTTGTGATCAATGGTCCAAATTGGATACGCTTCCTTCTAATATCCTAGAGTATTTACCCTCTAGATTTCATAATTTGGTGACACATGTCCTCTCCAATGGATGATCCAGATGACTTTAGGACTCTGGGCTTTGGGAGTCCTAACTACTCCAATCTGTTGTTCTCTCCAACTTCTGAACTGATGGAGAGTCTAATCGTCCGCCACGTTTCCACTACTTTGGATTTCCTGGATGAGCTTCATCATTTGGCCTCTGGGTATTCTCACCCCAAATAAACTTAAGTCCCCTGAAACCTAAACTAATGGAGCTCAGATCCATGCTCCATGTGTCCTTTCCAATGGACAATCGAGATTCACTCTGACTCTTATCTCTTCGGGAGTTCTTGAATTACCTCAACTTGTTCATCTGGAGTACTGGACCTCTGGACTCTTGGATCTGTTAAAACATGTCCTTCTCATATGGATGGTTCATATAGACTCCATCTCTTCGAAGCATTGGCAAACCTGCATGCTCCGCACCTCAAATATTCTAGAGTGTTAGAGCTCTACGCCTCCTCCGATCTACTGACACGTGTCCTTATAAATGGACAACCACAATGATTTACACCCTTTGGGACTTTGGGGTCCGGATGCCTCCAAATGCCAAATCTTATGAATGCACAACTTCTGAAGGATTTCATAGATTAACTTTCGCGCAATTTCTCTTGATCCAATGACTCTCCTCTCTCTTGCAAACTTTTGAATGGATCTTAGTCATTGACTCCTGCTCCTTGATAAATCCTCCTTTAAAATTTATCCATGACTTCTCCGAACACGTGAAGTATTAATGAATTATAGGGTTAAACCCCACACTGCTTCTCTATATCTAAGGGTGATAAAAGATCCTATATCCTCCCAAACAGATCTCAACTTTTCGATAATTTAAGCAAGCCAATCCTCTAAATGAACAAATTTCAAAAGGGTACAGGGGGTTAAACCTTGAGAAACTTACCTAGATCAGATGATTGATATCACCTACACTCAGATCTGATGGCTAGCATTTTTTATCCTCCATGTGTAATCCTCCTTCTGGCTGGACTATGATCTAATGGTCTAGATATTCTCTCTTGTCGAGATCGACGGTTCATGTAGCTTCTCCTCCCAATGAAGGAGTCTTTGATAATTTTTAAAGTCTTCGAACCTTTGAATCTTCTCATTTGCAAGATAACTCCTCTACAGATGTTGAACCTCCTAAGATTTAAATAATTTTAAAATTCAAAGGGGTCTGGCCCTTTGAAATTTCTCTCCTGTAGGGTTTTCTATATTCCTTTGCTTGTGTTCTGAAGATGCTACTCCTCCTGATATTTGATATTGAGTTAGGCTCACTTGCACTCACCTTGCACTACTTCTACAAATCTAAACCTCAAAATATTCTCAACCTATGCACTCCTTGCAGAGTCCCTGTACAGAACCACACTATCTCTCGTGAGATTATACTTGCCCAGACTTCTAAGGGTATTATCCCTTTGTTCCTTCAAAGAAATTCTTGTTCTCTCTTGGCACTTCTGCACTCATCCTCCTGAGCCTTTATACTTTTTTAGTGGTCCTCAGTGCACTCTTTGCACTGGATTCACCTCCTGAATTGAACTCTAGAGGTTCACCTGCACACTCCTTATGCTCTTTTTGCAGACTTTCACTACTCCTCCTGATCTTTCCTCTTTGTGCCTTATTAATGGACTCCTTGCAGAGCCCTCAAAGTATTCAGTAACTCTGGTAAATCTTCTTCAAAGTGTTCAACAACTACGATAGGCCTTCCCTGGCACTACTCCTTCTGAGCTTCAAAATGAATTTATCTGGTGTGCCCAAATGGAATGCTCTTGTTTGAACTCTAGATAGAGTTCAAGTGCACTCCTTGCACTGGATTCACAAAGTTTCCAATTACTTTGGTGTGCACTCCTTGCACAAGCCTAAGAGTCCAGAACTACTCAAAAATCCACAAATAGGGGAATCTATCTAAACCTGCAAATGTAACCTACATTCACATCTACAACATACATAAATAAACATAGAAATACATTCATAGAATAAACATTTACCACACATAAAAACAAAGAAACTGCATATGCAGGAAAAACAAAAGTTGTATTATATCTGAATGCTTATATGCAAATATTTGTTTACAAAGGTCAAACTGCAACAAACTCTCATCTCTCTCTCTCCTCTCTTGAGATCTCTACTCACTCATCCTCCTAATACTAATGAATTTTGATACAAGAGAATATTTACAAAAGAGGGTCTCCTCAAGCATTCCCTCCAACTACCTACTCGCATTCAATTGCATTCAATTGCAATCAATGGACATCTAGTCCGAACTATGCCTAAACCTCTCTACTTGTCATCCGTTAAAGGTGACTCCACATGCAACCTATACAAATTCACATGGATCAACTTCTTTGAGCCTTACAACATTTAATATATTTCATTACATCAAAAAAATTTAATTTAGGTGCAAAATGAGAGGATTGGCACATCTCTTTCCTTGGAAGTTGTTCCTCCAAGTGTCTTGGTCTATTGGTGCTGATGAGGCGGAGTGATTCTCCTACACCACCTTTATTCATTCAGGGTCAATATTGATGCCATATTTAGAAATAATATCACTTGGGAGTTTTCCTTCATCCACACTGAATATGGTCTTTTTGGGGTTCAAAGATATCATGTACTTCCTACACCTTTCAAAAATATGGGTAAGGTGAGAAATGTGGTATGCCTTATTCTTGGGGTAGACGGTGACATCATCTAAGTATACCACTACACACGTTTTTATTATCCCTTTAAAGGACATATCCATGGCCCTTTTGAAAGTAGCTCACACATGAATTAATCCAAATGGCATGTGTTTGTAAGCGAATGTTCCCCACTTAGTCTAGTAAGTTGTTTTCAATCTAAATTCTTCCAAAACTAAAACATGGTTATATCTTGAGAACCCATCCAAAAGTGAGAATATCTCAAATCCGGACACCGTATGCAAAAAAATTTCCATGGGGGGGACAGGTAATTATATTTTTATGAGGCCTTGTTCAAGTTTATGAAGTCTACACATAAATGAATTTCCCCTGACTTCTTTTTTATGGGAACTAAGTTGGCCAACCATTCATAATGCCTCGAAATATTATCTTAGCATCTAGTAGTTTTTTGAGCTTATTCTACATCATAGGTTCAAGAGACAGGTGAAATTTCCTTAGTTTTTGTTGGAATGGATTAACCTCGGTTCTAACTGGAATGGTATGTTGAATGATCCTAGTATCATATGTTTTCAAGTCTTAGTAGCACCATGCAAAAACATCCTAAAAGTATTTAAATAACTTTAGGTAAGCCCTCTTTTCCTCAGGAGATAATGATTTCTCAAGGTTAATGTTTCTTGGATTGTTGGTAGTCTCTAGGTTTATGACTTCATAGGAAGGATAAGAACTACTAATTTTGACATTCTTGGGATTTTTAAACTTCTCTCATAAAAAAAATGTTTTCAAGGTTGAATACACCCCTGGGAACAGTATGAATTTTAGGTTGAGTCATATTGTGTTCCTTGTCTATATTATGTTCCACATCTCCCTGTTCAACAAGTATCTTTTGGAAAACTTCATCATCGATAACCATGTCCTTGAAATTTTATTTGTTGGTTACAAAGGACATAATTTTCTTGTCCCCTTCAAATACCCTCCAGTTGGTGATGTTATCTGGTACAAAAGGTTTATATAACAATTATGTGGAAAACCAAGAGGCCTCATAATATTCAAGGAGAGATATCCTTGAATTCATCGTAGCCATAGAATCAACAAGTATATTCTTTGATCTAGGGATTGTTGTGATGTCAAACACCTAAAAGTTATCTATCAATCTATACACTTCCTGTTGATAGTTCCTTAAAAAAGGAGAATTGCAGTGTATAGTGTTCTTTACCTGTCTGAAAATAATTTTTGAATCACTGAAGACAACTAGTTCCTTAATGTTTAGGACAACATCTTTCTTGATTCCTTGAATCAGGGTTGTGTATTCAACTATGTTGTTAGTGCATATAAACTCCAATCTATAGGATAAGAAACTATGTTTTCCTACTGGATCAATGAAAATGCATCTTTCACCGACTACTCCTTGGGATTTGGATCCATCAAAAAACAAGGTCTAGATCACATAAGTGAAGTTAGACACATTCTTGTTAGGGTCCAAACTTGGAGTTTCATTGTTGTCTTCTAAGAATATATGGATTTGGAAACTCTTCTCAGGGTCGTTGCATTTCTCAATTATATCTAAACTTTGTGAGAATAATACTTTACATAAGAAATGTGAGAAATTTCCAAATTCATAGTCATGAGAGTAATTTCCTAACATGAGAAATTCTATAGAGGAAGTTTCATTCAGGGCTTCCAAATCAACGACCATATGTTTCACATAATTTTCCCTATTAATTATGATCATGTTGGAGTGTCCCTTTAATGGAGGCCATAAGTTGGACCAGTCGGTACTGAAGTATCCATGTATATTTTCAGATGAGTCGTGACTCAACAACATCCCATAAGCTTCTAGAATTTATACAATGATGATGTCAATGACTTGGTGAAACTTCGGATTAGAGGAAATGCAACTCATAACATCTTTCAGTTCATCGATTACTTTGAATTATTTTCTATATAATTGGATAATGTGTGTGTAAATTTTGGTAGGGGTGGCATTCGGCTTCTTACATATTGACAAGGGCACGACATTTGAAAATGTGCCAAAATCAACCAAGCAGTTTTGCAGATTTCTGTTGTAAATTTTAAAAGTTAACAAAAAAGGTGGAACAAATGACCGAGGTTTCTAGTTAGTATATGTTGTGTTTACATTATAATTTTTTATTTCTCTACGGGTGAATTTATTAGTGCTTTGGTTTTGTTTTATCATAGGTTTTTCATCTTCGTTAAAGGCTTGCATAAAAAAGGTCTTTTTTTTGAGGAATTTTGCATAAGTCCATCATAGAAATATTTTATTTCATCTTTTTCAAATGTTCTACCACATTATATTCTAGCTTTTATGTCTCCTAAGTTTGGAATTTTGGGGTAGAGTTAAGTAAATGGGATGACTAAGCCAAAGAAGGTGCTCTTTCAGGTTTTTTGGAACCTTGGGATATGATAGGATGATTTTTTGTGATAGGGCCCTTGCTTCTTGTTTATACTACCAATATTTCAAGTGGCTCTTCCTCTTTGGTGATATCATCAGGACATGATGTGTGATTGACATCCCACAACACCATGGTTGTTTGTTCAGGTGGCTCACTAAATTCATTTTCTATGGCATTCAATGTTCGATCATTGGGTTTCTCAATTAGGGTACAACTATCCATAATATCATTCGATATCAAATTCATGGCACTCACCCATTGGGAGAAATATTTCTCGAAATGGTGTTCTTGATGATAATTAAAAAAGGACTCAAAGGATACTTCACATAACTCAATGTTCAAGTTGTCCAGGGGAGGTTTTATATCCTTGTAAGATTATGGTTTTCTAAAGAAATGTTTGTAAGGCCTAGGATTGGATGTTCCTTCACCTACATTCCTCTTCAAGTCCCCAATTTCCTTAGATAACCTCTTAATCATTCTTTGCATACTTTCCATATCTACATTGTGCTTCTTAGGGTTTTGTTCTGCTTGTTTACCTAATGGACGGCTTAACAAAAGTCCTCTTGTAGGTTTTGTTTTGGTTTCCTTCATTGATAAATATATCTAACTATCTTTACAACCTTTCATTTGTAATTCAATATTTTTTTCCTCCTTGAAATTCTCAACCAAAGTAGGTTTAGTGACTCTTTTGATGAACATAGAGATAGAGGTTGTTAATGTTCTTGCATATACCTCAATTTGTAGCTCTTGGGTGGGTATGTCATAAGGTTGAAATTTATTAATGATTGTTGTAAACCTATTATTAAAATATTTGACCTTTCTCTTGGGTCCCATGGTGGTAGAAAAATCTTTACCATCAAGGCTCCTATAGTTGTTTCTTCAACAAATTTGTCTAGGAAATATTTCTAGAATTTTTTCTAGCTGGTTATGGAACTAACTAGAAGGTTAAAGTACCATGTCGAGGTTGAGTTCTTGAAAGTATAAGGAAAAATTATACACGCTACATATTTGTGATGTACATTATCCAACCTTATTGCAAGTATGGATTTTTTAATATGGTTTTCAAGTAGTCCTAAGGTTTCAAGGTCAAACTTGGGAGGAAGATTCTCTTGGTTCCTAGGTAAGTTATGCAACCATCTTGGTATGGAAAAATCATCCTTGGAAAACCATGTCTGATTGTTTTTAGGATGATCATTACCCTCTGATATTTTCATTGTTATCCCCCATGTCGTTTGATTCGTCATCTAAGTCTTCTATGTTGAAACCTACTTGTTTAGATTTAGAATTATCAGGTTTAGAGTAGTTACTTGTATGTGGGGTAGAAATTGGAGTTTTAGGAATAAAACTAAGAGGTTGATCGAATTCAATTAAGACAAAATCTACCAAGTCCTCAAATGTGTGGACAAAAGTGTGATATGGGGTGTCGACGAATGGTCTGGGAGTTCACTTCCTTCGGGGTAATAAAGGAGCTAATGGAAATGCTTCAATATGTCAATCATAGTCTCTAGTAATTATCATAAACTCATTGATTTCCTCGTGAGGGATCACGTAGAGTATTTCTGGGTGAAGGTACATATCTTGCTTAGTGTGTGGTGAGTCACTGGTGGTAGGGGTACTTTCTTTGTGAGGGTTGACCTAAGAATGACTAGCCATGCATGTGGTATTTTTTGAATCTATAGGATATTTGGGATATGTTTATACGGGAATAAGTGATCTGACTAGACATGCATTCGTCTAGGCCCTCCTTCTATCACCAATTCTGTTGAGGGTTCTAAATTCCCTTTAACTAAACAATAGGAATCACTCCCAAAGACAAGGCCCAATTATACTCTTCTTTGTTTGGGGTGGTGTGCTTCTCTGTATTGATGATCTAATGAGTTTCGATGGGATTTAATTGTTGTTTTGAAAAGTTTCCCTTCTAACTATGTATCTCTTTTAAGTTTTAATTCTTTGATATTCAAACATTCAAGAAGTATAAATAACTTAAACGATTAAATTCATAAGAAAATTGGGCATAGGATAACCTTCACCCAACGATGTGTAAACAATATCCAATACTAAACAACATTATTAATAATACTAACATTGATCAAGTAACATATATTGTCTAAGAAAATAAAGAAGAAATTTGCACGAAATCATATATAAGGACAAATAAGCTAGAAATAATTCTACATATTTTTTGTATGTAATACATTAAAACACCATCGAATTCTAACCAACATTCATTCAACAACTATAATGATTCAAGATAACTCAAAATAATCATGATATTACAGAAAATCTTGTAGTTGATACCAATACGCAGAACAATCCACAAATCGAGTTTTCATCCACAAACTTGGAAAAATTTGTCTCTAGCTTCATCTGATCTTTTTAATTTATCAAACTTCAAAATAATTCTTATCTTAACTATTCAGTTCTTAAAAAAAACATCGACCCTTCAAAATGAGGTCAATGTATTTATTTAAAAATAAACATACCAAAGATAGCTTGATGGTTCACTTAAAGTAAAGAAAACAAATAGTATAGTGGACTCATCCACGTGTATGCTCCCAGTAGTCTTTTTGTAATCTCAACGGGTTTTCTTTTTTGTATTCAGACCAGTGGACGAAAATATCTTCACAGGTATGGAGCTACATGAATTAGTGTTATTCCATTGGTAAGATAATATAATCTTACATTTCCATCACATGATGTTTGAACCATTCCATCTTGGCACTCAAGTATCGCAATACAACCGATTCTCCTACCAGCCCTTCGGAAAACTTTCTCACTTGTCCCGTTTATAAAGTTGTAATTTTGAGGATATCAGCTTCAAACTTCTTATCCCAATATGCAAGATTCTTGACTATATCATTGAGGTCTATGAATTCTTCAAGAATACAAAACTTAGGAAGTTGAATATCCTTAATTTTCTAGTTTATCCCTTCCCAATTGTTGAGAAACTCTTCCTACATGTTCTGCATCTTTTTTTGTGGTTCCACCACTAGTTGCATCAATTACTTTGTCACTTTATAGAATCTTGCTAGGTTGCCATCGATAAGTGTCCCAATATTGTGTTCCTCCTCACCTAAGCCCTTTTGGATTACCATGATATACTCGATCTGATCCAAAGTCTTGAGTGACCTTTCAGACCATCTTATTGTATCCTTGTGCACCATCATCCCTAGAAAGGTTTCTTCCTGGTAGCTCACAACCTGGGCTATAAATATATCCCTTTCTATCCTAAATTAATTGTTTCCTTATCAAAACTCATCTCTCATAAAAATAATCACTTGAGTGGTGTCTTGGTAGTATTCGAACATGTGCCTAATATTCTTGAGTTATATTATCATGGACTCTTCCTCCAACTCATATTCTTTTTCTATGTCAATGGTGGCACTATATATATCCATTCCAACTACTAGTAGTTCAATTACTTTGGAATTTCTGGCATCAAACAAGTTTTCTTCTATAGTAATCATTACAATGCTATCCAAAGTGAGTCTCCTTTTCTTACTAGCTCTTTTTACCACCACATGTCTCTTCTTGTCATATTCTATAGCCCAGACATTGACCGCCTCATCCACAGGTTCTATAATTTGTTGATCACCCCATGATAAAGCGTTGACTAGACTAATTGGAATGTGAAAATGTTCAAGGGTTTGTTCCTTACAATTGTCGATTGCTAGTATTTGGTTATTAGTGTTTCCTTCATCTCCTCCTATTGATTGCCCTTGGTACAAGGTCGTAGAAGGATTCCCTATACCACCACTTGGTTTAGTCTCTACATATTTAAGAATCTCTTCCATTTTCTCGATATCAGTGGTGCTTTTGGTAACATCCTTTGTTGTTGATATTGAGGGTGGTGTCATTCCCTTGGGTAAAAAAGGAGTTAGTGGTTCTATTGTAGTTCTTTCAGTCTCTTTTTTAACACTTAGTTCTTCATGTTCCTTGCTTCTAAGTGTGTCATCTCTCGGTTTCTCCCCAACATCTAAAGTTTCCTCATTCTCCTCTCTATCCTGAGTCTTTTCTTCTGTACTGGAACCTTCACTTTTACTTTCATTTTTCTCTTCTTAAGTCTCTCTCGACTTTCTATCATGACCCTTATCATCTTCAATGTCCTTTCCTTCCGAGGTGATATCTCTCAGACCATTTTCTTCATTCGTGTCCTCTTGATTTTCTTCCCTTATGCTCTGAGGTTGTGATCCTTGTAGTTATGTAGCAACCTCATTAATAATAGGGATTGTTGAGTTTTCTATATCCTCACTATCATCATAAAAAATTGTTATTAGATTTATTATTACTAGTGCCAATATGTTTCTTCTTGGTATCCCTTTCAAAGTTCCAACTATCAATCTAGGATTTGGTTTCTCTTCATGTACTTGTTCCATATATGGTTGATCATTGCCTCCCCTTGGTGAGGTTTTTCTTAGAGTATTTTTCTCTTCTTCTCCCCTATATTTATTATCAGTGGCCCTAATACGAATGGTAGGATTCTTCCCATGCTCATGAAATTCCCTCTCATATTTTGCTAAGAGCCTTTGTGCTTCATATCTCCTTGATGTTTTCTCTACGTTTTCATTCCATGTTTGTTAAGGTCATAACCCGCACATAGGTAGATTAATGTATTCGGATGTAATAAAGGTCAATATTAATAAGACCTTTCAATAAAATAGAATAAGGTGGATGTAAGAAGACCTAATAGAAGCTTCCGCT